>CBVK0100604533.1:0-14806 GCA_900067695.1 Picea abies | reverse complement strand
CTCAAATCCAACAAATGCGCCCCAGAATGGTGCGCCCCTCATGCAAACTGCCAGAACCACTGAATTTGCTCCAACTGCCAGCTGTGAGCTCAGATTTGGAAACCCCTCCACAACAATGAAGCTATGCTAAATGGAAACCCTCTGCAATTGATCTCACTGCAATCTGATGGCTAGATATCCTACCAGGCACGAATCAATCTCCTCAGCTAATGCGCCCCTCTCAGAAGTAGAATAGCTCCAGTAAATAATCAAGGCAAAAAGCTCCAAGCCTCCATGAATGAAAGCAAGCGACCTCCCTCAAGCATCCTCACAAAACTGACCTCATCTCCATAGCTCAAGTGCTCCTCTCTCAACAAGAAAAACACCAAGTGAAGAATGCGCCCTCCTTCACCCTCCTTCACCCTTTGCGCCCCTCTTTGACATGCATTAGGAAACCTAGGAAATGAATGGTAGAGATCATCACATCGCCCATCTAATCAATGGTTGAGATCTCCTCATTCATCCCTAAATCATAAACCCACTTTGGGTTAAGTTTCCTAAGTCAACTTATGTCCCTAATTCACCCCTTTGTGAATTAATAGTCATTTAGGCCAAAAAATGACTAAATTTCACTTTATCCAAAGTCAAAGTAAAATTAGACAAAAGTACAAGGTACAAAGTGTCATGTCCTTCCCTCATGTGCTAAGGAGGTCAAAAGCACACGGGGAACACCTTCCAAGGTACAAATCTCAACACTCCCTCTTACCGAGGAAGGTGTTCCTCACCAAGCCCATCTTGTCTCTGAAGAAGACATGCTTGCCTCGTGGCAAGGCCTTGGTGAGAATATCTACTACCTGATCGTCTGTAGATATATACTGCAACTGAACTACCCCTCTCTGAACCCAGTCACGAATGAAGTGGTACTTGATCTCAATATGCTTCGACCGGTCATGAAACACTGGATTCTCAGAGAGTTTTATGCAACTCTGATTATCACAGTGAATGATAGTCGGAGACATCTCCTGACTGAATAAACCAACCAACATCTTGCGAAACCAAATGGCCTCACAACTGGCCTGACTGGCCGCCATATACTCTGCCTCGGCCGAACTCAAAGCAACTGACTTCTGCTTCCGGTTGAACCAGGAAACAAGTCCTGACCCTGAACTAAAGCAACACCCCAAGGTGCTTTTCCTGTCAACAGCGCATCCTGCCCAGTCTAAATCTGTGTAGCCAACCAAATTGACTCCATCTCCCCTGACATAGTCTAGGCCAAAGTCCACTGTCCCAGCAACATATCTCAAGATGTGTTTTGCCCCAACCATGTGAACATTCCTCGGCTCAACCATGTACTGGCTGAGTGTGTTCATGGCAAAACATATATCTGCTCTGGTGTTAACCAGATACATAAGTGAACCAATCAACTATCTGTATACTGTGGCATCCACCAACTGGCTATCTAAAGCACTATGCTTCTTCCAGTTGGTGATCATAGGTGTAGACATGGGTCTGCAGTCCTCCATCTGAAATCTGCTCAAAATATCTGTTGCATACTTCCCCTGCCCGAGAAATATGTGACCCTCCTCCTGCCATACCTCCATACCCAGAAACTAGTGCATCAATCCGATATCACTCATCTCAAACTCTGATGCAAGTCCCAACTTGCACTCAGCTATGAGATCCTCAGCTCCAGTAATGAATAGATCATCCACATACAAAATGAGAATGAGCGTGTCCTCACCCCTAATGATGAAATAGAGGTTTGGATCAACATCGCTCTTCTCGAAGCCCATCTGAAGCAAATACGTATCAATCCGTAAATACCAAGCTCGGGGAGCTTGCTTCAGTCCATATAGTGCCTTTCTCAGAAGGCACACGTGAGTCTCCCTGTCACTCACCTCAAAACCCTGTGGCTGCTCTATGTACACCTCCTCCTCAATAAAGCCATTCAGAGATGCGGTTTTCACATCCATCTGATGAATGTGCCACCCATCTCTACTGCTATGGCAATGATAGTCCTAATAGAAGTGTATCTCACAACTGGTGCGAAAGTCTCGTCATAGTCGACTCCCTCAATCTGTGAGAAGCCTCGTGCCAAAAAAACAGAAAAACAGAAACACAGCTGCAGACTTGGGTGGTAGTCTACAAATGGACTTATCTTATGCTACTATCCCTACCCTTGATGGAAATACTTTTAAATTGAACAGGGAGGTGTATAGGAAATATCATGTTGAGGATCCCAAGAAGCCCCATAATTAATTAAACTGGACTGATGAAGGTCTTGGTAACTATGCCATCTTGTCTAATTCCATTGTGCCTTTGCAAGAAACAGTTGAAGATAATGAATTGGACAAGGTTTGGTACATGAACTTTGATGGTGCTTTTTCTAGAGCAGGAAAGGGTGCCGGAATTGTGGTTCAATCTCCAAGTGGTAAGACATTGAAATTTTCTTATAGATTGGAGTTTGATGCAACTAATAATGTGGCTGAGTATGAGGCTTTACTCCTTGGTTTAGAGATTTGCAGAGATAAAGGAATCAAGTGTCTAAATGTCAAAGGTGATTCAGACTTGGTCATACAACAGTTAAAGAATAAGTTTGCTTGCAAGTCTAAAAGATTAAAAGGATATAGGAATGCAATTTGGAGCCTAATGGATGATTTAGATGCTATAAATTTAATTGCAATTCCTAGAGAACGGAATGCGAAAGCCGATGAACTTGCAGTAGCAGCTTCCACACTACAACTTCCAGACAGCTTAATGAATGAAAACATTTCAATAGAGGTTATTTTCAGGCCCTCCGTCCCTAATAATATGGATCACTGGCAGGTGTTTGATGATGACAAATAGATGGTTAAGTTTTTACTTCACATTCAGGAGTTTTTAGACTTAGACATAAGTATGAAAGAAGAAGGTTGTAATTATACAGGAAATGATGATGAGGTAAAGGCACCACCTAGAAGAGTGGTTTCTTCAGAAAGGGATTTTGATAGGCAGGATGGTCACAAGAAGAAGAATGAACCAGAGAAAAAACTATGTGATTACCTTGAAGTAAATATTGGAACACATGAAGAACCCAAATTGATAAAAGTAGGCAAGACTACCCCTATAGATGAAAGAAATGAAATTGTTAAATTATTAAAGGAATATAGGGATGTCTTGGCCTTTGGTTATGATGAACTCAAGGTCTATAGGGAGAATGTGATTTAGCATGTGATTCCTTTTAAGGAAGGTACTAAGCCCTTGAGACAGAAGTTAAGACAGTTAAACCCAAAGTTAGCTCCTCTTGTCCAACAGGAGTTACAGAAAATGCTTGAAGCCGTTATTATTTAGCAGACTAGACATTCTTCTTGGTCTTCAAACTTGGTTGTTGCCAAGAAGAAGAATGGGAAAATCCGCATTTGTATTGACTTCAGAAACTTAAACATTGCTTGCACAAAAGACAACTATCCCCTTCCCAAGATGGAAACTCTACTTCAAAGGGTTACAGGATCAGGAATGATTTCCATGCTTGACGGATTCTCGAGTTATAATCAGATCAGATTAAAAGCAGAAGACAGGCATAAGACTACTTTTACTACTCCATGGGGTACTTTTGAATATCTTAGAATGCCATTTGGTTTATCAAATGCTGGAGCTACTTTTCAAAGGGCTATGGATTATGCATTCAGGGGATTGATCGGTAAATTAATTGAAATATATCAAGATGATTTAATAGTTTTTTCTAAGGATGGTAAGACTCACATTTGTCACCTTAGGAAAGTTTTGGATAGATGTCGAGAGTTTGGAATCTCTCTGAATCCGGTTAAGTCAGTCTTTGGGGTGACTGAAGGAAAATTATTGGGCAACATCATAACTAAGGAAGGAGTTAAAATTGACTTGGAAAGGGTGGAAGCCATTGGTAAAGTGCCTTTGCCAACAACAAAGAAACTTCTTCAATCCTTCTTAGGACAAACCAATTTTGTCCATAGGTTCATTCCTAACTATGCTGAGATTATGAAACCTATGTATAAGCTACTTAAGAAGGATGTAAAATTTGAATGGAGGGATAAAAGTAGAAGAGCTTTTGAACAGATCAAGACTACCATATGTGAAGCTCCGGTTCTTATCAGTCCAGATTATGAGAAGGATTTTCAGATCTTCTCTTTTGCCTCTGAAGACACAATTGTTGGTGTGTTGCTTCAGAAAAATGATCAAGGCCATGATCAGCCCATTGCATATATGAGTAGGGCTTTGCAAAATTCAGAGTTGAAATATCCCATGTTTGAGAAACAAGCATATGCCTTAGTCAAATCACTCAAACATTCCAGAGTCTTCATCGGATATTCCAAAGTGATTGGTTATGTTCCTAATTCCGCGGTTAAAGATGTGTTATCCCAGGTGGAAGGATTGGGCTCAAGGGGTAGATGGATTGCTAAAATCCAAGAATATGATTTGGAGATTAAACCAACTAAATTGATCAAGGGTCAAGGCTTGGCAAAAATGTTGACAGAAAGTAATGAACAAGCCTTGGATATGGTTAACCAAATCAATAATGAAGAATGGCCTCCTAACTTATTAAAACTTGAACAAGTGGATTGGTATTCAGACATCATTTTCTATCTTAAGAATCTAACTTGTCCAAGGCATCTAGTAGGACACAAGAAAAAGGCTTTGAGGTTAAAATCTTCTAAGTATGTCCTTACTAGAGATGGATTAGGATGGAANNNAGAATCTTGATGGAATTATCCTTAGATGTGTGGATGATGTTGAGTCAAAGGAACTAATGAATGAATTCCATGGAGGGTTTTGTGGAGGACACTTTGCTACTAAAACTACTACCCACAAAATCCTTGGAGCAGGATATTATTGGCCCACTATATTTTCAAATGTACATTAGTTTGTTCAGAAATGTGAGCCATGTCAGCTTTTTACAGGAAAGCAAAAATTAGCAGCACTCCCTTTGCAACCAGTCGTGGTTGAAGCATCTTTTCAACAGTGGGGTTTGGACTTCATCGGGAAATTTAATAATAATTTGAGTAATGGGTTCTCTTGGGTTCTTACAGCCACAGATTACTTTACAACATGGGTTGAAGCCATCCCTACAAAGACAGCAACTGAGAAGCTGGTGATGGATTTCCTTGAAGACAAAATTATAACTAGATTTGGGGTCCCATCAAAAATAGTGACAAATAATGCCAAGGCCTTTTGTTCAGTTGAGATGTCAACATTTCGTTTCAAGTATGGTATTATCTTATCACATGCATCAGATTATTATCCCCAAGGGAATGGTCAGGCAGAATCAAGTAATAAAAACTTAATGACCACTGTAAAGAAAATAGTCGGCGAAAACAAGAAGTCTTGGGATAATAAAATTAAACATGCATTATGGGCCGACAGAATAACAAAGAAAGTTGCTACTGGAAAGAGTCCGTTTGAGCTAGTATATGGATTGGAGGCTAGGTTGCCAATGCATCTTAAACTTCCTACTTATGGGTCAGTTGAGGACACTTCCACAGAGCAGGATGCAATTCAGAACAGGGTCAATCAGATCATTGAGTTAGATGAAATCAGATGAGGGGCTTATGATCAGAATTGCAGAAATCAGATAAAGGTTAAGAAAGCTTTTGACAGGTCAGCCAAATACAGGGACTTCATTGTGGGTGATACTGTCTTACTATAGGATAAAGGCAGAGAGAAACTGGGAAAGCACAACAAATTTGACAGCTTATGGCTAGGGCCATATTTGATCAGAGAGATAGCAAGGCCGAATTCTTTTCATCTCAGCCAATTGGATGGTGAGCCCATCAACATTCCGAGGAATGGGCAGCAGCTCAAACTCTTTTACAGATGATGGGGCAACGTGGTGTCTGAATGGCCACCCTCTGTAACGTATCTCTAACCTTTTTCCTTGTATTTAAATTTTGTATTGTTTCATTCATTATGTAAATATGTACTTAGAATTTTTTCTGTACTATAGATTCATTTGTTGTAAATAATGATGTTGTATTTTAGTTATTTCATTATGTAAATGTTGTATATAGCATTCATTGATTTAATTGTGTATAAATGTATTCTAATGTTGATCGATGGTGTGCACTACGATGAGCACTCTATTTTGTAGGTGTTGGATTCTCGTATGCTCTCCATCTCGAAGTGAGAAGATCGAACACACATCCCCATGTGGAGCCAGATGTTGACCGCCCATTTAGTACCGGTGGTCAACTGATGTGCCATGAAGAGACGCATCGTCAGATGCCATGATTGTTGAAGGCCTTTGGTTCTACAGGGCAGTGTTTGGCCCAACACTTATTTTTGTAATTGGAATTTCCGCACCCCTGCGTGGGTTAATAATGTAATAGGTCTGCATGAGTCATGTCTAGGTCAGTTACCTTGGGATCGGTTCACTGGGAGAGTTCCTTTCACCGAGGGTTTTTTATCCTCAGGTTATCAGTTGGGATTTTCAGCCTTATCGATTTCCCTTGAGTTTTTCCCTCACACTTGCAATAAGTCCTCCAAAGTGGTGAACGACGTTCTAGTGGGCTTATGTTTTGGTAACTATATAGGGAATTCATTGTAAATGACCATGCAAGACATCTTATAAAGTTTCACGGAATCCCGTCTAGTCTAGGTTAGATTTTTTTAATTAATTAATTTTTAATTAATTAATTTTTAATTAAATTTCCCTAAGTTTGGAGGTTTAATTTTTAATTAATTAATTTTTAATTAAATTTCCCTAAGTTTGGAGGTTTAATTATTTAATTAATTAATTATTTTTGAGCAATAATTGTAAAAACTAGGTCTTGGGGTTTTTGATTGGGGTATTTGTGCTCAAAAGAAATGGAATAGCACCTCCTACACCCATAGACCAAGTTTCGGCTCAGTCGGACAACTTTAGCCATGGGTTAGTCCACCCAGAGTGTCAGTCAGTCTAAAACATCGATTTTAATTACTAAAGTCCAAACATGGCAAAGATGTAAAATTGTAATAATGAGTTAGATGATGTGAAATGTTGAAATGATGGTTAGAGAGAGACCCCCTAAGCATAACCTTAGCCTCCCAACCATTTTCAACCTTTTCTAACCCCTTTTACCACCCCCACACTCAAAAGTTACGCCCCCTAGGGGGATTGACGTTTTTCCGTTTTTAACTAAATTATGACTTGAGTGTGGCCCCCTCTCTTGAGTTTTCACTTCATTTAACCTTGTTATCATCCCTAGAGATGATTCCCCTTCCTCCACATCACCCATCTATGCATTTGGGTTGATTTTTGACCTTGAGGAGCGCTCTCCAAAAGAGTTACACCCTCATTTTTGTCTCTCCAATAAAAGTTACGTTTTTTATTGAGAGATGCTTCTTCACCTCACCTTAGCATGGATCTCACACTTCCTACATGCCCTTGGATCTATCTAAGTATTTTTCCTATTTTTCTACACCCTTGATCCATTGTGCAAACCCTAGGAGGTGCGCCCTAGCCTAGAGATCTACTCTATTACTTGGTGGTGGACACTTGGCTTAGATCCAAGAGAGGTAGGTTTGCCTCTCCAAGTATAAATGGATCTCTTTGCTCTCTCCCAACACACCATATCTTGAGCTATTGTTATGCTACTTGATTTTCATCTTTCTCTCTCTTGTCATTTCCATTTCATTGTCATTCTATGCTCTAAGGTTTTGGAGTATTCCTCTCCAAGACCATTTCTTTCGTAATATAATTTTGGAAGTTTGGAGGACAACAAGAAGGGTAAAGCGTATGCTTATTGTTCTATGCATGGGAATAACCTTGTTTAGTATTGTTTCTTATTTCTTGCAACACTAGATCTTAGGTAAATTGTTATCTAAGTAGGCTTGGTAGAGCGTATGCCTATTGGTCTATATATCTTGATGTTTGAGTTAAATAGAAGTGTCGTTTAATTTCATTACATCAACATATTATCTTTTGTATGCTTGTGATTTGAAAGGATATTGCAGGTTCATCTCTAAAGTTTCATTGGGAACTCCTTCAAGAAGAGAAGGGTCACTTGAAGCTTTTTCAAACTCCAACTATCTAGATCTACTGCCTTTTTCTTTATATTGTTGTATATTCATGTCATTTTCAGCTAGCATATCATTGTTTAGATAGGTCAAAATCATATAAAATTTATATCTTGTATTGTGGAAAGTTCTTGCCCCAAAAGGGCAAGGGTTTCCTTAACATTGTTTGGTTGTGTGTAGCCATCATTGCAAGCAAAGCTTGTTGTTTTTACAGGTATATCAGATCTTGTTGAAGGCTTTTGGCTGCCCCAAAAGACACACACAACACTTCAAGACCCCTTGGGGGATTTGGTAGCTATTCTCTAACCCCCTTCTTTCATTTTCTAGACTAGAAGTGCACTTTTTCTCTTGTTTAGCTTGATTGTTTGAGCTCAAAGTGTAAAAGGGGAAGTGGTACGGCCTCCCCTCTTCTTTGAGCTTGAGGGTAGGTAGGACGTAGGCTAGATCTAGCATTTTCTCATTTTTTTTGAGTTTTCTTCTAGCTTGGCCGCAGGGTTTAGAAGGTGTGGGCACCTTCTCAACCTTGACGTGGGGGGTTTGCTTGATTGTTTGTTGAGTAGATAGTAGATTAGTTACTTTTCCTTTTTCTCATCTTTCATTTGCTTACCCTAATAACTAAGATCCAAGAACACTTAATTAAGCCAAGATAAATTGATAACCTACCTAGTTGGGAGAGGAACACCCCAAAGAGGTAAGGATAAGTGTTAATGCTTTACTTTTGATATGATGTGATGTGATCTAATGGTTTAATATTCTTAATGCTTATGTTCTAGATCTAATCTCATCACCTTAAGCCCATTGGGCAACACAATTAAAATCTCCTATTGGGATCTTGCTTAGTTTTATTTCAAGCTCATAATCTCTCTCTTATGCACATATTTTAATCTTAATGCTTTATACATCTTAAAGTGCTTAGCAAGTAAATGCTTCATTGGTTCACTGTTTACATCTATTAGAAGCCACTTATTTGGGCTTGGAATGTGTTGAATGGTTAAGTAGGCAAACACTTAAATCTTCTTCATTCTCTTTAAGGCAAGTTGTTATTGCCATTAATCTTTTGTTTCATAAGCAAGCTTCTTTTGTGCATGTGATAACATCTTTAATTCTTTCAGCCATCTCTCTTATTTTGCTTTACATGTGTTGACATTACTCATTTTGTTTAAGCTTAAGCAACACGCTCATAAGGCTAATAACAGTTTCGGCCATATCACTAATTTGCACCTAAAAAGTGCCTTAAAACTCTCTAAACACTCTAATAACTACCTAAAAGTCTACCTAACCAACTAATACACTTAATAGACTACTTTAGGGTACCTTAGACCACCATCTCCACTATCTAAAACAGGTTTGAGGAAAACAACGGAAGGTAGTGGCAGGGCACTGTCTCATGGCACACTAGGTGTGTGTTCTCTCCAGGAAGTACTCTTACTGTCACGGTTGACTGGTTCTGCTAGGGTTGGCCTCGTTGCCATACTATCTTGAGCGTCCAACAGTTATTTGGCAACAGGAGGAGAAGGCTTTGGTGAAAGCTAATAAAACTTATGAATCTTAAGAAAAGCCTAACTCTTAAACCCTTGACCAAATCTAATAGAATACTTGGGGGGGTTTAGTAATCAAGAGTGTAGGTTGTCTTCAATATTCTTCATAATAATTGTGTTTGATTCTCTTAAACTTTGGAATTTGTTGATGAAGCAATGTGTTGATGATAATCTTCTATAAATGGTGATGTGATTTGAATGCTATAATCTTTAGATCCTGCACACATAAAGGGAAGCTTGGTTATAGTTTGCTTAGTATAATTTGTATCTTAGAATTCTTTCTTGTAAGTAACTATATATTGGATTATTTTATTCTTTTGTAAATTTGTAAACAATTTGTAACTTTTTGTAAAGAAACACCCTTTAACATAGTTGACCCCTTGCCCAATTTCTAGGCACTAGTCTTAGTTGACCTAGGGAAAAGGCTTGCTTCTCATGCTAACCCTTGCATCTTGCATGGTTGCCTTAGCATCTTAGGAGTAGAATCCCCTCAAACCTTAACGAATTAAAATTAACTCCTATAACATAACTCTAACACATTTAGTAACTAAGGTCTACCCCCTTTGGCTTCCCTAGGAGTAAGCCTAGACGGAAGAGGTTCCGGTCAAAGTGACGGCGTGGGCTGTGAACCTAGGCATTGTGCCTCCAAGGACACACTAAGTAAGACGAACTCAAGCTCATGTTTGCAAGTGTGTATAAGGACGACAACAGGGCCCACACACATCCGTGTGTACTAAATCCAGTATCCCAGCTGATCTGCTGTCACTGATGGGGAACGATGCCTTGGCAAACTTGCCAAGCGCACACCCTCTGCAAACATCCTGATGCTCTATGTTGATCTGTGGCACTCCGATCACAACCCCTTTCGGCCCTCCAAAAGCCCCATGATGTAGGTGGGCCATCCTACGATGCCATAACTCACACAATTGTCTGCTACTGTCGCTACTAGCCCCCAATGCAAGAAGTGGCTGAAAAAGTAATCTGTACAGATCCCCATCTCTCACTCCAATCACCTGTCCTGAGTCTAGTGAAGACCCCCGAGGATGAATCAGTACCTTAATGTCTTTGAATGTCACCTCAAGACCTCTATCCTGGAGGGTGGAAACTGAAATCAAATTCTTCTTCATCCGAGGGATGAAAAGAACATCAGTAAACGATATAAGTGGCAAGCTCTCTCTCCTAAAAGAAACTGTGCCAATCCCAACAACTGTGACTACTCTGTCATCTCCAAGAGAAATGTCTATCCTGACCTCAGGGTCTCTGAGATTAGAAAAATGCTCTCGAACTCCAGTCATATGGCTCGATGCCCCGCTATCAATATACCAGATACATGGTGATGACTCAACTGAACTACAACATATGTGAAAAGCACACTCTCTCTGAAACTGTGTATGAAAGTCTGCCTCCTCTGTTGCAGCTGTTGTGCCACCCTTCTTCTTCTTCTTGTTCGGACACTGTCCAGCATAGTGCCCGAACTTCTTACAAACAAAGCACTTCACTTTGCTCATATCTCTACCCTGACCACTGCCCTGACCACTGCTGCTCTCTGCTCCTCCACTCCTCTGTGGCTGGCCCCCAAACTTGGGACCTTGCCAACCACCTCGGTCGGCCTTCTTCTTGCCCTTTGACCAAAGAGCAAGATCCTCCTCACCCTGACCACTCTGTTGCTGTTGTTGTTGCCTCTGTCCAGAAGCCTTTGATGCTAATCTGATCTCCTCCTGGACGAAGTCATCCCACATCCTCTCCCATGTAGGCATGACCTCTCTGGCAACTATGCCACGTACAAATGGACCCCATGGTTTGGTGAAGCTATTCAAAGCTTGCCTCACCAAAGAGTTAGGGTCAACAACCTCGTCGACGGCTCCAAGCTTGTCTCTGATCTGAGTGTATCTACCAAGGAATGAAGTTATCGACTCATCCTTGAGCATGCGAATGCTCCTGAGTCGGTCATGAAGAACCATCTCCCGGTTCTCATTGGAGCTCTCATATAGCTTGCATAAAGATGACCACATCTTGTATGCATGAGCCTTCCCCGTCAAATGAGGTATAATGTGATCCCGGACTGCATCACAAATAGTCCTCTTCGCTTTGTTGTTCATTTTTCTTAACTCTGCCACCAAGATGGGAGCAGTGACAGGAATGGGGGGTGTTATCCACCAGGTTGCACAAGCTGGATTTCTTGAAGAGCCGCCAAAGAATGAGCAGGCAATGCTCATACATGCAGAATTCAGTGATTCAGCAGGCCCTGAAAAGGCCCCGTTTGCCGTATTTCCACTGTTGTAATAAGTGTTTTAAGCATGAGAGAATGTAAAAGGCTATTGGCCACCCTTGATCTGGGAGTGGGCACATACTCCGGAGTGTTTTTTACTTGTTAATTATCTTTTCTTCTTGCCTTAGTGAGAGGATTAAATAATTTCTGAGTTTTTTCACTCGAAAAAAGACTTGCTCCAAAGCCGAAGTGTGTGTTGACAAGCAGGTCTTGGCATGGAAAATCCAGTGTCTAGTGTCAGAATGTATATAAGCTCATGCTAGAACATAGTGGCCGGGTTAGTTGGAAATTACGGCTAAGTCTGATAGGTTTTTTTTTTAAGGTTTTAAGCGAATTAATTAAATTCCCGCAAAATTGGAATTTATTAATTCTGAGTTAATAAGTGTAAAAATATGGCATCAGATGTTCTCAGATGCCATGTTTACAGTCGTTTTTGGGTCCAGGGCATAGTGTAAACCCATTTTTCCCTTCTTTCGAGGCTAAAAAGTGATCATTATCGCTTAAAATGTCAGTTCTACTCGAAAGACCTGGAAGTGGTTAATTAATTAAAAAATTAAAAAATTTTAAAAAATAAAAAAATAAAAAATATAATAAAAAATTAAAAATTAAAAATTGAATAAACATAAAAAGAAAAGGTCAAAATGGGGGTCGACCTCTCATGGCCCACTCACCAACTCACTCCTAAAATCGTGGCCCACTTCCCTTACCCTTACGTAAGCAATCACTCACGGCCCTCTCCCTTACGTAGCCTCCTCCCAATCCATTAATTCGCTCTCCCTGGCCCACACTTAACCCACGCTTCATTTCTTAAACTCCCTCCTACGTAAGCTGCCTACACTCTTCACGCCTTAACCTTCCACGCTCCCATAATCCACGCTGCCACCCATTTACGCCTCTCCCCTCCTAATACGTAGCTCGCTCCCCTTAACCTACGCTGCTCCTCCACTCACGGCCTTTCTCTACGTAAGCCATCACTCCACTTCATATGGCCCACCTCCCACGTAACTTTCTTACCCTTATTCCTCACATCTCTCCACTCATACGTGAGCACTCCTTAACTCACGGCTTCCACTCCCTTCCCCCATGCATTACGCCCTCACTATCCTACGTAGCTACAGCCATTCTCTACGCTGCCATTCGCCCTTCCTTCACTCCCTTATCGCTGCCCTCTCCTCCATTCAAGCTTCACTCCATACTCACGCCCTCTAATCAGCTCAATCGCTCCCTAAATCTATGCCATTAATGCCTCCCATTCTTACCTACGTTTTACCTTCCATTTCCTATTTAAAGAGAGGTCGACCCTCATTGACAGGGGTTGGAGTTTAGGAGGAAGTTAGAGTTTTTTTTGGAGATTACAGCCATTGTGCTATTTTGTAAAATCTTCCACATTTGAATAAAAGGAAAAAGACTTTGGAGCTCAGCCGGGTGTACTATTTATGTGTGTGGATGCAAATTGATGTCAAATCTATATCTATGAGGTGATATTTTTCTAGTTCTTGCTTTAAATTTTGTTATATTGGCTTTCTAAGGGATGCTATCATCTTGAAAGAATAGGATTTATCTAGCTTGCTGTTATTCCTATTTGCTCATTGACATTTAGAGATTTCGATGTGTATGTGTGTTTTGCTTAACTAACATACTCTCAAGTTTCTTGTGTAGGTGACACCATTTATATTAACAAGTTTATGTGCAAGGATTTTGAGACTTACAGGTTCATAGCTTGAAGCGGTGAAGAAGCTTGCTTGCTTCCAACAACTTCAAGGGCTTAAAGACTCAATTCCCTCCTTAGTTCATCCGAAAGACTCCATTGCCCAAGGGTTTAAAGGCTACTCTTCTCCTTTCTCTCTTTCTCAAAGAAATTTAAAAAAATTTGGTTACTTCGTTGGAAATGCAAGTTGCTTAGATTCGTTTCTTATTTCAAAATCTGATTATCTAAGACTACATGCATAAGTTAAACTAGATCTAAGTTGTGCTTTCAAGTTTCATCTAATTAACTAGATCTAGCATAAAAAAGATCTTTTAGCTTGCTCTTCTTTCAAAATTTCGTAAGCTAAAAAGTAGTATCTTTTCTTAAAAGCTTTCAAGTCATATTTGGTAATTAAAGTACCTCTATATTTCTGTTTTATAACAACAGCGAAAAGATCCTAGGGAAACTAGCTCTTTAGCTTGAGTTCCTTAGTTAATTTCTGCCGAAAATTGCCAAAATAACTTAGAAATTTTTCGAAGTTTTCTCTCATAACCCAAGACACTTCTAAAGTGTTTTTGGGCATCTTTTATCTTTGTTTGCTTGCTGTTTTGTGCAGGTTGGTGAACAGATAGAAGGAGGTTCTGCCCATTTTGGGCGGATTGGGAGCATTCGGGACCCCCGGAGGCATCATAAAACTTTGTAAAACTTTTGCAAAACTTTGTAAGAGCTTGTGAGCCCCCTAATGAATGCTCACAACTCATCCCAATAAACATTGCGTAAAATCTTAATAAAATAAGCGGGGCTACAAGCTCCCGCTCTTCAAACCCCCCAGGGGGGAGTGGTGTTGTGGTGATCTGGTCAAATTTTGCACAAGTGTTAGCTTAGATCAATTTCTTTCGTTTCTGCAAGTAGAACAATAATTGTTAGATTAGATTTCAATTCCAGTACTTCAATTTGGCAATTAAACTGTCCCCTCAGCGACCTCGAAAGGGGCCTGGTCAGTGGTTGACATAGTAAAAATTTCACACTTTATTTTCTGCATAAAATAAACTGTCCCCTCACCGACCTCGAAAGGGGCCTGGTCAGTGGTTGACATAGTAATCAATTTAACACTTTATTTTCTGCATAAAATAAACCAAATTCCCCTCAGCTCTCAGTTTTGTTCCTGACCCTTCAGCTGCGAGCTCGTCTCGATCGACTGGAGTAAGTTCATACATACTGAGCTGGTCAGTGGTTGATAGATTTAATTAGGAAAAACCTCCAAGGAGGCTCAAACCATTTCACCAATTGAACTTAAATTTAACCTTAATAAAACACGCGAACTAC
>CBVK0100604530.1:0-26806 GCA_900067695.1 Picea abies | reverse complement strand
TATCCTAGATGGATAGTGCTTGTCATGCCATTTCTGGTGGTATGTGGAATTTCACATAACTCCTCACGGTTTAAGAGTTATGGCCTTATGAAGTTGGAGGAGCCCCATATGAAGGCTTGAAGCCCCCAAGGTCAAAGAAGTAAAATTTCTTGAAAAGAAGAAATCATTACTTAAATGATAAAGTAAAGTGACAAAATCAAGATGGATTATTTAAATGATAAAGTAAAGTGATAAAATCAAGAAGGAATATTTAAATGATAAAGTATTGGAGAACTTTCTATTCATGGAAAGTGGTTAACCCTAAAATAAGGAAAATAGGTTAAGTGACCTAGAAATGGATTAAGTAACCTAAAAATGGGTTAAGTGACCTAGAAGATGAAAGTATAAATAAGAAGCTAGGATCTCTTGTAAAATGTACATTTGATGAGAATCCTTTGTGGATCAATGGAGAGCTTCTTGTGAATATCTTGTGGAGTATTGATGGAGAGCTTCTTGTGAGAGTATCTTGTTGATGTGGATCTCTTGAGCATGATTGAATATCTATTCTGAGGAAGAGAGCGAGAGGAGGATCTCATGGACGCATCAAAGTTTCGGCAATGTCGGAGATCTTGACGGTGAAAGTCTCGGAGTCACAAAAAACCCTATTTTCTGATGCCCATGTGGGTTGTCTGTGTATAGGGTGCGTGTACACGCAGGCTGGCTGTGTATAGGGTGAGTGTATATGCAGGCTGACTGTGTACAGGGAGTGTGGACTGAATAACCTCATGGAGATTTTTGTTTGAGCTGGTGCCAAGCTCTTGGATGATGAGGCAGGTTCTAGATCTATATTCTATGGCCTCGGATCTATCACTAAGACACTGGTATGGTTACATTATTGTCTTGATGGATACTATTGTTTGATATGTTGTGAATTCTTAGGGCATTCTTGGTATGGATTCTATGATGTGGCTCAGTTTGGTTGATGGAGTGAGAAGCACTCTTGTGATTCAATAGTGACATGATTGCTATGGTATACTAGCTATTTGTACATGATTGAGATAACATTCATATTGACTTGTTGTGGAGCATGAGCAAGCTATTGGAGAGCTTGGATGTGTTGTGACTGGCTGTGGGTTAGTTTTGGATAGTGGAAGACACAAGGGTTCTAAGCATATGAAGAAAAGAAAAACCCTAATTGCTTAGAAGCAGACTCGTGTTGCATTATACACTGGCTGCGTTCACACGCGGGTTGCAGTGAGCCAGGGCACATTCACACGCGGGATGCACTACTGACAGGTCGCATACCTGTTGACAGATTGATATTTGTTGAGGATTGTTGCCTCATCTCAGTTGGTGCTGAGGATGTAAGTTGAGTCTTGCATATAGAGCTGATGCTCTTGTAGAGTTGTACTCTATTCAGTTGTTGTTGATAAACCCCAAGGATTGTACTATGTAATGAAAAGAAAATTGTACATACATCTTGTGTTCTTTGTGTCCATTGTGATGATGACTTGTTGATGATATAATGCTGATATATGTTGTTGATATGTGCCTACATCTAACTGGTTATAAATGACAGCAATGGGTAATGAATAAATGTTGAATACTAATTGATGAGTTTTAGTGCAAGAGGGAAGTTTTGGGTAAAAGATCCCCACACTCATTCCCCTCCCCCCTCTAAGTGTGGTAGGTGTGTCCAACACCATGCATGTTCTTGCGTTCCCCGATATCATATTATTTATGGATTAATTGGATGTGGTGACACCTGGAGGGTCGTTGTGTCTCCTCAAACGAGCACAACTGGTTAATTTTTTCCATGGAGAAAATGTACTAGGCTTGACTGGTTCTAGTAGTATCCATTGGTTATCCTATTCCTCTGTTGTTATGCCAAACTCGTATGTTTTCTTAATGGGGTTGGGGAAGAGAAACTTAGGGAAAAAAAATTCGATGGGTATTGATGGGATATCCATGTACCTTCCTTACACACATGACTATATTACTTGTCCACGGGAGAACCAAGGACCCAAGGTTATAGAATTTTTTTTTAGCAGGATGTGTTAGGCATTCATATATTGACTGTACATGTTTCTCTGCTACTTATCTATCCATCAGATTTTGCATGGGAAGGTATATCGATTGATATATACCCCCTGTATGAACCATTCCCGCATGGAAACTTCCATAGTTTCCCATTCACGATAAGGTTCTTGATGCACTTCCCACCAACATGCAGTAATTCCTAAGAGCATGGTGTCGAGGGCATGAACTCGGTGGGGTTTGAGAGTGTGTTACATCCAAGCAATAAACACATCCACTGAATGTGACCCATCAAACCCGGAGGATGCAAATTCTTCCTCGCGCACCTCAACCGTGATATGTGCACACCTCCTTGTCAATAATTCATATAGTTTATTGATCCAGGTGGATATTGGTGGCCACCCACATGTTCCAACTGGCTCCTCTTTTCAGTTTTTAGTTCAACACGTTCTTTTTTACTTCTTTGTAATTGTGGGTTCTACACTTATGGGGCTGTCTGAAGCCCTACACATATTCCAGGTGGACACTGGTGGTCTCCCACCTAATCCAACTGACTTATTTTTTATGTTTTCATGTCCGCACATCTTGATGTACTTCCACGACCATCTTGGGGCCCTAAATAATGTTTTTTTGGATCTCCATAGTCAAACATTAGACAGAGTTAGATTTTGATGGTGTAATGCGTAGTTCTCAAAAATGCCTTTCCAATGGGCTATCATGTGCCTGAAATGGAGATCGTATAAAAAATTTACGACTCGGGGAAGTTAATGTACTAACTTACCCAAACAAGGCCCACATGAATTTTGGCGTTTCTTCTCGTAGAGTTAGGTTTCTGGATGTCTAGGGTTTTGGCATTCATGTTTATCATAAAAGGCCTTCAGAGCCTCATTGTAATATTCTTCTTTCGAATGAGCATAGCCATCACATCTCTTCCTAGAGATAAAGCTACCACCATTCTAGTGAGTCTTGCACTCTATATTTTTACAGTCTCTTTACAATTCTTTCATTAATAGAAATCAAGTATTGTTTTATTTCTCTATTTCTGGCAATTTTCATGAGTATTTCATTGTAATATATCTACATTCATTTCATTCTAAAAATAATCCAGATCAATATTATCAGAGCAAGCTGCTCTTGATCGTTTTTCATCGCATGTCCCCGATGAGGTCCGAGTATAGCCAGTTGGGTCTCGAGTTTGTCTCTCTTGAGGACAATAAATCTCACATGCCCAAGAAACCCTCGTTGGAAAAATAAAAGAAAAATGGTGGAGAAAAATATTATATTAACATGTTTCTTGAGCAAAATCTTGCACGACAGAGGGATGAAATGATGGAAAAATTTTCACACATCCTTCAACACATGTCGATAGCAACAGGTGCATCTTCATCAAGCGACCATTTTGCATGTACCTCTCCTTTCAAGGTACAAGTTAATTTTGATATTCCCATATTTGAAGGTTAGATAGATGTAGATGCCCTAGAAAAATGATTAAACTATTAGAAGGTTATTTCTTTGTTCAAATTTTTTCTGACAAGGAAAATATCACCTCCGCACTCCTCAAGGATATCCCCCATGTCAAACATTGGTGGGAAAGTTAATGGGAGAAAAGTTCTACAGATGAATATGGAATATATGGGGTTGGGCCCACTTGGGATTTTTTTGTGGATGCGGTCAAAGAACAATACTATCCTGTTGTAACTATGAATACCAATACATGAGATGGACCACATTGTGGAAAGAGAAGAGCCAAACAGTTTTGTAGTTCACAAATACTTTCCATACCTGTCGCACCAAGCTGGGTATCAAATACTCTGAGAGGAATCTAGTTCTGAAATATTGTGGGGCTCTGCATAGGTACATCTAAACCAAAATGGATTTCCTAAAAATCTCATCATTGGGAGATTTATATCGATGTGCTGTCAAAATCGAGCAGAAATTTAAGCACCAGAACAAATGGGAATTTGGGTCTAAAAATCTACAACCAAAGCAGAGTAAAGATGGCCCTAACCAACAACTTCTAGACAATAAGTCTAAGACCCATGACAAAAAGGGTAAATTAAAGACGAATAATGACACTGGGAAGTGGTGTGAATTCCACAAAATCCCTTGGCACAACATCGATGAATGTCGCTCGAAATAGCCATTGGTGGTCGAGGTCAAAGACATGGAGCCAAACCCTGATTCAGAATCCAATCCATGAAATATTGAAAATAGATAGATCATCGACGCAGACCCCACTACTATTTTCATGACCACACCAATTCATCTAGAAGAACCAATAGATCCTAAAGAGGGGGAGTGCCTCTTCCATTCACAAATGTGGGTGAAGGGGACCCCATTACATTTCCCTGTTGATAACAACATCCAAAAGAACCTCATCTCAGCTAAGGTCATCAAATAGTTGGGGGTGTCGACAACACCAGACCTGCAACCATACAACATCAGGTGGCTTCACTAGGGATGAGATATTCACGTCAGCCAGTAGTTTCTCCGATCCTATGGCATCCATCCCCTCAAGGATGAGGTAGTGTGTGATATTTCCCCTCTTGATTTCTATGATGTTTTTTTGGGCCAACCATATATGTGGAAACATCATGTTGTCTATGAGTCTAGACCCTATAGTGTCATTATTAATCTGGGAGGTCATCTCTATAGGATACCAAAGGTATTTCTGACTACTAATCCACCAAAACAACACCATAAGGTAATCTCTCATACTACAAAATTCATCCTCTTCACAGTCTATTCAAAGGATGCACAAAAGACCACTACAACCACCACATCATAAACACCTTCAATCCAGCAAAAACAGATTTTTGAAGAGACAACAGATATTGTTTCTTCACCTACAATGGTGCCTACACAAATCCCCATCCAACCGAGAGATAACAGGTTGGTGGAACAGATTCAACCCCTTCAGCAATAGGTTTGTGGCACTCTTCCACAAGAAAAGAAGCACAACTTCTCCAATAAGGAACACAACTCACCAAGCGTCAAATTCAAAAAATGCTTTCCCCTCTTCCCTGGGCACTCAACGCAATGGATACCATTGCTTCCTAAGGGGGGATGATTGATATAGGTGGATATTGGTGGCCATCCACCTGTTCCAATTGGCTCCTCTTTTCAGTTTTAATGTAGCACGTTCTTCTGTACTTCTTTGTAATTGTGGGTTCTACACTTATGGGGTTTTCTAAAGCCCTGCACATCTTCCAGGTGGATACTGGTGGCCTCCCACCTAATCCAACTGGATTATTTTGTATGTTTTCATGTTGGCACATCTTGTTGTACTTCTAGGGCCATTTTGGGGCCCTAAACAGTGTTTTTTTTTTTTCTTGCCACAATCAAAATGTAGACGGAGTCAGAGTTTGACGAAGTAATGCGTAGTTCTCGAAAATACCTTTCCAATGGGCTATCATGTGCCTAAAAAGGAGATCATATGCAAATGTTACGACCCCAGGAAGTTAATGTACTAACTTACCGAAACGGGGCCCACATGTCTTTTGGTGTTTCATCTCCTAGGGTTAGGTTTTTGGATGTCTAGGGTTTTGGCCTTCATGTTTATCATAAAAAGGCCTTTAGAGCCTCATTTTAATCATCTTCTTGCGAATGAGCATAGCCGTCACATCTATTCTTAGAGATAAATCTACCACCATTCTATCGAGTCTTGCACTCTGTATTTTTACAGTCTCTTTACAATTATTTCATTAATAGAAATCAAGTATTGTTGTATTTCTATGTTTCTAGCAATTTTTATGAGTATTTCATTGTAATATCTCTTTTTTCATTTCGTTCCAAAAATAATCGGGATCTTGTTGCCACCTTTCCATGGCATCTTCAGAGTCAGTGTCATAGGACTTGATGCTACTCCTACTTAACTCTCCATCTGCGGTGGGGTTGATATAGTCTTCATTGCACCTAGTGATCTTACAAATGTTTTCAATTACATATCTTTACACATCCTCATCCACTGGCTCATTGTACCTTTATCCTCCATTTGGATCTATAAGTGTGATCACACATAGGGTGTCTGTCTCAACTGACATTTTTCTCTTCTTCAAACTCAACAACACATTGTTTTCAAAGGCCCAATCAATGAAAGATATTGATTAGAGTCATCCTTAATTTCTATGACCTCAAAGCCAACCTTTATATTTACCCCTTCTATATTCACCTCAACTTTCTCCAATCGGCCTATAGGATAGATCTTATACTAATTTTCTAATCGCAGTTGGATGGACAACCAAAATAGACTTGGATTTCCCATCACCTACCAGGACTTCTTCGGTAAAAAGTTCACATCAAAAACCAGGTCCAACATGACTCCATCCATGTCATAACCACCAAACTCAACTATCATCTTGAACTCTCTACCAGTGAATTTTTTCTTGCTGACCTATCACACCTCCCTTTTTGGTAGGGGAGATGATATATTCCTATGTAACATCTCCTTCCCCATACAAGTGGCTAACATATGCATTAACTTCCTCGCAGCATTAGGGTCATTGCGAAATTTTAAACAACATAAGAAATTACTTACTTGATCATTAGTGTTTGTTTTGTGACCCAAGCCACACAATGCTTCTTTGCGCGTTGCATGCTTCAACTCCTCAAGGATTTGTTCCTTAGTCGTACTTTGCTCAGTGTGTCACATATATTCTTGTCTACATGCTTCTTTTATCGACCTCTACATTGCGCACCACATCTCCTTGCGCATATGAACTTCCTCCAACGATCTTTTCATTGCGCATTGTAACTCTTCTTTGGTGTGAGCCTCTTCAAGCAATCTGTGTCGCCCATTGTACCTCCTCCTAGATCCATGCCTCCTCAAGTGAATTCAATGTCACTCGCTGCACTTCTTCGTAGATCCGAGCCTCCTCAAGTGATCTTTGTGTCATACACTGTAACTCTTCATGTGCTCTTTCTTATTCCATGGCTCTTTTCACATCATGAAGAAACTTCTTTTCTTGGGAAACATCAAAATTTGGAGGGGGTTGTGTTACCTTTCTTATCTTCCCCTTCGAATTTTTACCCAAGCTCTAAGCCTGCTAGAAAACCCTTACCGTCTTCACTCTGCGTCAGTTTATCACCCAAACATCGACTTCCTCATGCTTCTTATTTTTGCACAGATTTGTATGCACCATGTTGTAGTGTGTATTATTTTCTTCCCACTTCTTCAATAAATTAGGACAGTCCTCTACGACATGCTCAGGATTGCAATAGTATGCACAAAGCACGCATGGTTTGGTTCAAAACCTTGATACATGACCAATCTCTCCACAATTGAAGCAAGTGGGGGGTCTTCCTCCCTCTCCTCCATATCCTAATCTAGGACCTCCTTGGTATTTTCCTCTCTCAGCACTGCCACGATCAAAACCCTTTTCTTCTTGTACCAAAAATGCATCACAGGTATTGTCTTTCATTAGTTGGAGTGACTAACAATTATTGACATCATGTCACAAAGACTTACAAAACTCACATAAGAGAGTATAGTGTGTCTCTTGATACTTTTACAAATTTGGGAAAAAATATGGTACATGACACCACTGTCTACAGATATCACACCACTCCATCTAAGGCCTAGTTGGAAATGGATTCAACGCTCATGTTGCCACATAATTTCCAAGTACAGGGCACTCGTCCCTGCGATGCCCCTCAGATCAACATGTGGTACACCATACATGCTCATGCATGACTTTTGTCTTCACTATGTCTTGCAATTGCATTTTCAGATTGGGCAATTATGATTACACCTCCACCAATCCTTCCCATGTCTCTACCCCTCTTGGCATAGCCTCCAAACACATGAAAATTTCCATGGAATTTGCTTGAGTCATCACCTTTAGCCAGGTGAGTGAGACTTAGATATGGGGTAGTAACCCCACGATAAACTACTCTCTATTCCTTATCCAGGGGATCAAAAAATCCAAGTGCTCAAAATTACTCGAAAATGGATTCATTACGTAGACCTCATCCTCACGATTGCAACACAACTTGAATGGGCTCAAACATAGTTTGTATGAGAGAGATATCACGTTCTGTATGTTTTCCCAAATAGGCAAAAATATGTTGATAGTACAGTCTGTATATGCCACGTGGAATCTGACCGTACAATAGTACAAATGACGTGTCTTGCTAACGTGGCAGGGATGACTGGGCAGGCATTATGTGGACCAAACCATGGCTGACACATGGCATGTTTTGTGACGAATGAAAGGGTACCATGTTGATCCAAAATGAATCCTGGAAGGCCTAAAAATAAAATTTCTTAGAATCAGACAAAAAAAAACCCATTGCATCAGGCTCATCACACCGATTCCGGCCATATATTTTTTTTCTGAAAATGGACACCGTATGTGAAAGGTATCGTGTTCTGATTGATTTTGCAAACATGCAAAAAAATTCAACTGGTCAAAGTCAACAGTCAATAGGCAGTTCGATTCAAAAATGTAATTTTCCTCCGCAGGAATCGAACACTCAACCTCCTCCATAGCCCAAGTCTTCAGAACAAGTGCCAACTTCCCGAGCTACACATGGTTCTTGTTATAGATGTGGCAGCATTTTCTTTTAAGTTGATGTCTTGCGAGGTTTTGGGATAAGACCCAGTCGGCGGGGGCTAGCCTGACCGACCAGGGGCCATGGACTAGGGTTGGACTAGAGGTTTAGGGCATGGATTACATTTCGGAATGGCCACATGCCTCCCATACGACCCAGAACTAGGATCTAGGGTGTATGAATAGGAGATTAATTGTTTAGTTCCTAGAGTGTGGCCACATGGGCCATCCCATATGACCAGGAGCTTGGGTAAAGGGGGCTGGTGCATCCAATATGTTGCAAAAGTGGGTTTTAAAATATATTGTATGGTTTTGTTTGCTCGATTTGAGGCTAGATCTTGGGAGGAAGTCATGATAGGACCCACAACCAAAATCCTATATAAACCAAGAATTTTTAGGAGGTTTAGAAGTAATAGAATAATGAGTAATTGTAAATCTTAAGCCATTTTTATGGAGGGAAACAATTGAGGAAGCGAACTTTGGAGGCCATTTCTGGGAGTTATGCTCAACCTTTTTAGTGTCGTTAGTTTTGTTGGATTCTTGAGGTTGAGAAGAACACAACCAGACCAATTTGTAATCCTTTTAAGATACTTCTAATGTAATTCTGCAACAATGAAGATAAATAATAAAGCCTCCCCTACTGAGACAAAGGCCTGGAGACGTAGGACACCTTGTCGAACTCCATTAATAATCTTGTTGTTATGATTTGTTGTTCCTTATGTTTACTTTTTTATCTGCATTCTTTATCATGGTTGCAATATTCTTTCATTAAGATCTTCTTCTTTTCTTAAATCCTAAGTGGTAATTTAACACATGCTTAAAACTCAACCAACTCGTTTTAAGATCACATTCGGATCAAGTGGTTTCAGAGCAGGTTGATAGTTGGTTTTTTGAGTTTGAATGACTACTAGGGAAAAGCTAACTCAAGTTGAAGGAGATCTTGTAGAAGGGGATCTTGAGATTGGATCGAGAAAGAGTGCATCTCAAAGTGAGAAGATGGAATTTGAAGAAGGAATGTCTTAGAACGAGATAGAGTTTCAAAAGACATTCTTCACCATGTATGAGATGGTAAAGGCCTTATATGATGATTACTTGGAACGAAAGAGGCATTTTCAAGGGGAATTGTCAAAACAAGATAGAAGTGAAGAAGGAGAGGACCCTTCTAAAACTCCCCCTTCATCTCCATCATCTTCTTATTCTTCAAGTACAAGTGCAACTTCTACCACAAGAGACCATTCTAATAAACATAAGCATGATATGCCATTGATTAAGCCTGATGTAAAATTTGAATTGCCCATGTATGATGGGGAAGTCAATGTTGAGAGGCTTGATAACTGGATCAAATAGATGGAAGTTTTTTGCAGTGTCCAACAAATCAAAGATAAGTCAACCCAACTCAAATTGGCATTTCTTCGTCTTGCAGGAACTCATCTGGTGGTAGAGTAAGTTGCAACATGGTACTCAACAAGTTGGTAATGTATTTCCATCATGACAAGATTTTGTTTTTTCACTTAGAAAGCAATTTTGTCTTTTGGGTTATAAGGAAAAGGATTTAATTGAATGGAAAAGACTTAAACTAAGAAAAGGACAAACGATGCAAGAATACATGGATGAATTTCGTACATTGGCATTAATGATTCCATTACATACACAAGAAACTCTTATGATGTATATAGGAGGTCTACCTGCACATATTCGTAACACTGTATTTATTTTTGGACCTACTAATATTGATGAGGTTTATGTTCAAGCAATGTATAGTGAAGCAGGGAAAACATGAGTTGGTGTATCAAGGGAATCATCTTCAAGGAAAGAAGACAAAATAAAGGGAAATGGAAAGAAAGAAAATTCAGCAACAATGAAGGAAGGGAATCTCTATTGAAAGCATTGCAAGAAAGAAGGGCATGATGATGAACATTGTTAAAAATTACATCTAGAGAAGAGACCAAAGTGGTTCAAAGAGAGGAAAGGGAGGCAACTATTTGCAACAAAAACAAGACCAACAGACTTGGGGTATGATTCAGGTGATGAGACTAAAATCACAACAGTTGGTTTGTCAGGTAAATTGTTGATGGATATGATTCTAGAATTAAATTTTTTCATATAAGGTTCATACTGAAACATATTACTATAGACACATTAATAGATAATGGATCTCAACCTAACTTGATTTTAGAGGAAGTGGTTAATAAATTGGGATTAAACACTAAGATGCATCACAAACCCTATTCACTAAATTGGATAACAAAAGATCACAAATTGCCCATAACAAAGTAATGTATCATTAAGTTTGCAATTACATCTAAGTATGTGGATGAAGTAACATGTGATGTGGTGCCACTAGAAATATGTGGAATGGTCTTAGGAATCCCTTATTTATATGATCTCAAAGCAATCTTCTACAGGGAACAAAATCAATATCACTTAACTAAAGAAGGAAATGAATATGTTGTACATGCTCATCACATAAAATCAAATCAATCTCTTCAAATAATGGATCAATTAAGGAAGGCATATTATGCAAGAAACACACCTATAATTGTGCCAAGTAAAGAAGTTGATCTTAAGCATGAACATGAGATGGTTGTAGAATGGAAATTCAATCATACTTTTCTTCAAGATAAGTTAATTTCATGCAATCAAATCAAACATATTGGTACATTTTCAATCATATTTATGATGTTATCACTGCTAATGTTTTCTACATGGATGGTAGTGCCTTCAATAAGATGTGAACGAGTTTAAGTGGCTAACAATATGCTTTTAGTTGTCATGGTTATTATGCAATTGAATATGATGTGACAGGTGCACAGGACAAAGTTTAGAGACAAAAGACAAGTGGGGTGGCCTATCCCGCACTTGATGACTAGTTAATACCCTTTTGGAGGACCAAAAGGTCTTAGTGGGGACGCATGATCCAAAATGGATCCAGGACGGCCTAAAAATAAAATTTATTTGAATTAGACAAAGCCAATGTAATTGCACCAGGCACGTCGCGTAGTTTCTAGCCATATATATTTTTTCTGAAAATAGACACCATATGCGAAAGTTATCGCGTTCTGATCGATTTCCCAAATAGGGAAAAAAGTCAACTTGTCAAAGTCGTCAGTCAATAGGTTGTACTATTGATTTCAATAGTACGTCAGCATGACATGGAATTCACATCAGCATGACATCATCAGGGACACGTGGAAACACGAGGAGGTGACACATGTCACTCATTTTTGGCATTTTCAGGCGTGATATGAACCAGTAAAAAAGTGACACATGGAACCATACGGAGGTGAAACGTGGAACTATATAGACATGACACATGGACCTGTAGATGTTGATGTGGCCCAATGAAAGTTCGACACATGGGAGTATGGATAACAAGTGGCACTGATGTGGCATTGACCGAGTAGCTTGTTGAGCACTCAACACACCCTAAAATTCTATGTTCATTTTCTGCTTTTGGGTACCACTTGGTCCTTTACACTGTCTATTTTTCCTTCAGTATGAAACTGATACTTGCACTTATTTTTATGTTCATGTTTTACTTTTCTAAAGCCTCATTTTAATCATTAAAGGGTCCTTAATAAGCTACTTAGGGAATCGACACACTAAATCTCTCCATGACGTTCTTAGGAGTTCAGCATCGGTAAATGATAAAGGTGTTGAAAATCATTTGAGAATTTTAAAATAGTCGAACACCAATCTTCATTGGCGTCGGAAAATGAAAGTCTTTCTTTTTACGATTGAACTTTGGTAGAGGTATAAGATCGACCCTTTTGGCTTTGGCAGGGAAATGAAAAGGTAAGCGTCGGATAGTTACAAAATAAAATACACATTAATTTTACATTTTAAAGTGTCGATCCCTGACCTCCACACCGGAGAGATACGACGTGATGAGACGTTTTACCCATGGATCCGTTAGGTATGACGCATTTAAAGTGTGAATAAGATTGTGGATCATGCATTAGTTTCTCATCTGTGCACGAATCAAAGGAAACCATTTTAACTTGTCGATACAATGCATCTGCCTTCGCGCCTCCGTCGTCAACCAGTTAGGATTTAATTGTGGAGAATCGACAAAAGTTTCATTTTGAATTTCATTTATTAGTCATATTAACTGGTTGATACGACGGATAGAGTCTCTCTAGTTATATGTTGTCGAATTCGTTATGCACGATCTTATTCTGTGCAACAAATATTTCAGAAAAAAAAAAAGAGGAGCAGGGTCAGCAACCCAGATAAGCCGTCCAAAGTTCAGTAAGCATTAGAAAACTTTCATAGCAAGCATTATAGGTATGTATCCACTTGTGGCATTTTATGCTTCAGTTTATGAGTTCACAACCTAACACTTCTCTATACACATGTTTAAAGGATGTTTTAATTGCAGGAACAATGCCTCCAAAGAAACCCTCCACCAGGAAATCCCCAAGAGCACCAAAGCTGCCAAAACCAGAAGCAGGAGAGGGATCCTCCCCATCAGTTGCAAGAAAATTAGAATTCGCCCCAAAATCGATGCATGTCATAAAGAAAACTTCCAAGGAGGCCTTTGTCCAACCTCCGGCCTTCGAAGACACAGAGCCAAACATTGGAGCCAAAACAACATTTCCTCAATGGGAAGAATTGTTTAATAAAGTCAAGAAAGAAGAACCCCTCGAGTATACCCCGCACAACGATCCTGATACAAGGAGGCTCGATGATGATGTCCTCCCAAACATTCGTAGAGATTATCTACACATGGTGGCAAGCTGAACTCCGGTGTTTCCTTGCATCGAGGTCCTAAAGTGGCTCATTGACCACACTGACATGCATAAATGTTTAATCAATGATGATAATGGTGGATGCATCGAGGTTTTCTTGCCATCAGAGGTTGAGAGTTACTACAAGCTCAGGGATTCGGAAGAAAAGATGAGCACTGATTTCGTTCTGAGTTTCTATTCTTCACATGATACCAACAAAATCATGGCATTGTGGTGGAGGGAAGACAAAAAATTCATGAACCGGACTGTCGGCAGGTACCCAACGACCAATCTAAGGGAACCATACATATACTTGATGGCTCTTCTCTACAGGTTACATTAGGAGAATGATTGTTCCCGGTTTTTAGAGGCTTGGATGCCCCTAGCTTATATGGTGGCCATTTTAGGCACGTGTTTCAATTGGGGTGCCATCATCTCCAAACAGCTGACCACCTGCATAAGACATGCCCAGACACAAAAAGAGGGGGAAACCCCCTCCTTCTGCATGGCCTTGTATCTTTTAGACATCATCTGTGCTAAGAACGTTTTCTCTGGAATGAAATTAAACCGGCATTCTTCGGAGCTCTTGGTCCATGTATACTTCAACATTTTATGGGATAACATGTACAAAAAATCATATACCCTTATCTTTGACCAGGTTATTGCACGTATCTATTTTTTTTTTGTTCAGGAAAGAATGCCCTAGGCTGTCAAAAGAAGAAAAAGGGGTTATATCCAAAATGGGTCACTCGTATCTAGACGAGCATGAAACCTACATCAGGGTTTTCGGAGCCACAGGGGCATCCCATTTGTTACCCATATATGTTCCCGGCTGACTAGTGTTAGGGGAAATTTGCTACCAGACCATCCTGCAAGAATACAATGCCACATTAGTAAAGGACAAGAAGCGGGTTTTCATACTGTATGGGTTTCATATTGGCTTCTATATGGTCAAAGACACCACACATGCTATGCAAGAAGGGATAAGTCAATTGAATTCCAGTTCCAAACTGGTCGATTTCGAAAACATTGTCCCAAGGGACTGGTCTCACAACATGCATCGCAGGTATCATCCTGTTGGCCCTATACCCATGAATGGTTCGAAGATGAAATCTTCACAAAACGCTCAATATTGGGATGAAGTGGTGTAAAGAAGGGTTGATCCTCGAACGACCAGATACAAAGCCATGATTTTGGAAGAACAAGTGACATCTTTGGAGTAGACAACTCAAGAAATTCTCAGAGCTCAGGAAGGAACTGTAGCAACTGAACCCAGTGAGGGAATAGGCAATCCCAAAGAGGGCATCGAGGTGGCGATAGTTTATCAGGAATCCCCAGTAGAACACAGGGATCTCCTTGAAGATGAAGCTGCACAAGAGATGGGTGCACTTTTATACCAACAAGGTCAGCTGCTAATGAAGCAGATGCAGGATGATCCATACCTTATCATAAGACCTGTGATTTCAACTACTATTCGAAGAGCCCCGACATAGTCAAGCGGCCCCGGTCCCATGAATCCTGACAACACCAATGCGTTAGGTAATCCTGAATCCTCAACATCGTTGGTCCATTCCTCGGAAGGTGGGACAACTCAAACAAAGACAGGTCGAGTCTCAATAGAAACCCAAGCACCTAACCCCCTGAGAAAACTGATACATATATATATATCAACGACGAGAGTCCGTAGTCATCTCATGACACCCCGGTGCATGTCCAAGAGGAAGGAGGTCCTGAAAAAACCTCTTCCCCTGAGCCCGAGTTTCAAGACTAGGAGGTCTCGCAAAAAGAAACAAAAACCAAAAGCATCCTCGACAGAAAAGGAGCTAATGAATCGAAAGTCGAAGCAGACCCGAATGACGATATTGAACCGAAGGAGACAAATAAAGGATCTTTGCAAAAGGAAATCAACAATTTTGCGGCTGACGAGCAAGTAAGTAACGAGTATGTACCCTATGTACCGTCACGTCTCCATTCTACCTAATACTCAAATCCTCAATGAGCGACAAATAGGAGTCGGACCCACAAGATACAACAAGGAAGTTCGAGAGTCCAACCTTGAAAAAATATACACCACCCATAGTTTGGGAAGCAAACTAACATGGGGTGATCAACAGATACCAGAGCTAGTAGATGAGGTGGCTGATATATATGTGATCTCCTATGATCAGAAGAGAAAGGCCATTGTTCAAAGGACTGTGAAGAAAAGAAGGATCTTGTTGGATCACTCCATCCTATTCACTACAAAGGAGAAATTTATCAACACAGCAGATGCCCAGACGTCTGAGCTGATCAGTGTACGAAAATCCCTCTTAGATGCCACCTTGGACATAGCCAGAAGAGATGAAAAGGAACTATCCTCCACCCTAAAGGATCTCGAACACTTGTGCCATCTTGTCGAATACTACAAAGGCGCCACATAGACCTCTATGTATCTAAAAGGTGAGTTCATAGGAGTTTACAACGATTTTAAGAAGGAGAGACACTTGTTACTTGAAAACATAGTTGAGTTCCAGGAGGACACTCTCATGGCAATCACAACTTGCAAGGAGATGGAGCGATGGTATGAAAGGGCACAGCAAGTGGTAGAAAGACTCGAGTACATTGAGGCAGTCCAGCAAGGTTGAGATAAGGAAAAACATGGAATTCAGGTGATAGGAAAAAGTAGTCTTAATCGCATGAAGCGATCAGCTGAGTACTGGGCCAAGATGTCTTGGGACCCACATCAAGAGATCCAAGAACAATGGACCAGGTGTAATAAGAACTGGGGTAAAACTAAAAAAATAATGAAGGATGTCGGGCTCCCTGAGTTCGGCACCCCCGATAATTTCATTGACTTGAGCAACGTGGTCAAGATGCATGTTGAAAAATATGCACTATTGATCGAAGAGTTCACTAAAATAGCCGATACAAAGCCAGGGAAAGTATGACAATTCGTCAAACATTCAATTAGAGCCTAAACCATGCTACAACAACTGAAAATCAGTTTAGTAAAGTACCAGGCGCATGCAGTAGACATCAGAGGAATATTCGCGGCCTGGATGGAACATCATAGATTTCCATGGGCTCAAACTTGTGAAAAATGGTTTGTCAGCTGGACTGAATATGAAAGCAGTCATCCTTTCCAAGAAGTATCTCGGGATGACTATTAAAGAAGTTGTTAGAAGATAACGCCACGTGGCAATCTCTGTTTTGTTTAAACTACAATTGGCCATTAGTTTTGGTTATAACTCTATATTATAAATAAAGACATCAGCCAATTAGAAAAGGGTCAATGGTTGTTGTAAGAACTCTTTCTTTTTGTTTTGTAAGAATTATTTTTAGACTGCTACAAATTGAGAAGTCCTTCTGGACCAAAGACAAACTATTTTCATCAGATGCATGTGATTGGACTGGAGAAGAACTACTTCCTATCTTGTTTCATGAATGATGCAGTAATGAGTAAGAGCAATTAATTCGGTTGTCAAGTTATCTAGTGCAATGTTTTGATGTTCTTTTCTTTAATGATGAAGATAAATCATTGTGTTATTATGTAATGCATGGTCATGGTAGATGAATTATTTTTCTTGCCATTATCTTGTTACATATGTTCTTTCTTTCTGATAGTTAGTCTCTCAGACAATAATTAGATGCTCACATGGTTAATGTATTAGTACTAGGCCTGTGATATATAGTAATTGTCTACACGTTGAGCAACAGGTTATCCTAAGATTAACCTCTTCCCCAGTAGTTAAAATGTGATCTTGTTAATTGTCAAGTTGGCTTATGCTGGCTTGCATCTCTCATATTAGCCCCACCCATGAGAAAATACAAAATAAAACAGTCCTAACTAAAGGAAGAGCCTTCACAAGAAAACACAAATCCCATCGATAAATTGGCCAGATCGCAAGATCTGGAGAAACATTCCATTTTAAACGCTGCAGACTCTAATTGGGCCTCGGTGGCGAGTTTGGGTCCTAATGTTGAGCCAAGTTATTTAGGTCCCATCAACAGAATTTTCGCTAGAAGGAGGGCCTAAGAATGAATGGTTGAGTATATATTTTACCTATCATTTCAAACAGCCTATAGATTCGTAACATCCCACATGCATGGCTAGTCCATCACAAGACAACCCACACATGTTGAGTATTCCCAAAACAGATAACTCACCCTAGCTCGAGGAAGAATCTTTTCACCCTGAGATACCTTACGCTCTTCCTCACAAGGAAATGAATCAATTCAGGAGAATCACTAGAGCCTACGCCCGACAGATCAGTGCGTTTTCCTTAGCTCCCATCCTCCCTTGAAGAAAACAACAAAGAAAAACAATGGTTAGCACACCCGACGAAGTTTTCGTACACTTCATAGAAGACTTAATAGATTTCACAATTACCGAAATCCAAGAACCTCTCGATCTGATACCCGAAACGCCAGTCGTCAACGCCTCCGAGCCAAATGACTTTTCGGAAGAAGAAGAGTTCGACTCATATTCTGAAGATATGGAGGGTAATAATAACCATGAGGAAGAAAGATAAATCATGCTTCAGAACAATCAGCCCTGGCTGGCCGGGGATGTCGTGGTCCTCCCTGGATGAATACATAATCTTCCCCGTCATCCAAAGAAACTTCTTCCTAAGTACGACCCCAAAACTTCAGGATTACCTAAAGATCACATCAAGAAGTTCATACTCATGATAAGACTTATGAACGTTCAACATGAAGATGTAGTCTGCAAACTCTTCCCCTACACATTTGAAAATTCAACCTCCATGTGGTATTTCAACTTGCCAGTAGGGTTGGTAACCAGCTAGACTAAGTTCCAGAAAGATTTTTTAGATAAATTTGCAGAGGAAACTACTATGGGAGCCCTGATGGTAGATTTGTTCGCAGCCACCATGAGTCTAAAAGAAAAGGTGAAAGATTTCAATCAGATATTCACAACCATCTTAAACAAATTCCAGCCCGCAACGAAACCAACTCAAGAGTTACAAATTGAGGTTTACGCCAACACGCTCTTAGCTTCTATTTCTATGTTTGTAAAAAGATCCTCTAAGCAAACCCTGGTGGAAAATTTTGAGGAGGCCAAGAAAATATAATTCCATATGAAAGGATGTAAAGAGGGCCAGGTCTCCTTAGTGAAAAAAGAAAGCCAACCCCCTTTCAAGAAGGGACACCTTTTGACTAGACCGTCGTGAAAACCGGTTGAACAAACTCCTGACAAGGGTAATGGAGATATAGAATATTTACAAGGCATGGTTAAAAAATTATCAACTGAAATCATAGACATGAAGAGAAGTGCAGGAGAGGGAAACCAAGGCAAGAGGCCCTATAAGCCTTTCTTTAAAAGAAATATGCCTTTCAAAGCAATTGAAACTCCCCCAGCTAACTTAAATATCGATCTAGGGAATGTCACGTCTGATTCTTTCTGTACTTATCATCAGGAGAACCACTCTGAAAGAGATTGTCGTCAATGGTTACATGCCATGAATTTGATGGCCAATCGGTTTCTAGACGAATTCTCCCTAGCCAAACAACCAAGCAGTTCAGTTATGAATATGGAGGACCAGGAAGAAGTTGACCCACCACGAGACACAACCATGCTGATATGGGATCTCGACATAATCATGCCTTCCAACAATCATTTTTAGTCTCGGGAACAACCCACGAAAGTTTCAGTGATACAGACGCACAGTAAGGGTCCTCCCAGCTCAAGAGATACCAACGCCACCTGAGTTGTGCAAAGTAAGTTAAATCCTGACCACCCGAAAACATCTTTCGCTCTCAGTAAAAATCGTATAAGCATTCATACCCAAGAGTTGCCCAAACTAGATTACAACGTGTTCGAAGATTTGAAAAAGCTAAAGGCCAACATTTCAGTTATGGATATATGTAGGATCCCTCAACAAAAAGACTTTTTGTTACAGTCTTTGAACTTTGCGGAAAACCTAGTGGTGGGAAATGGCCCAGAAAGAAGTTTGACTCACACAGGTCTAGTGGGAAAACCAACTGTGAATGCATGTTCGGGAGATAGAAAATAAAAACCTTTTTTCCCCCCATTCCTCCTAACGTTTGAAATATTCAATAGAAACATCCACAATTGTTTAGTAAATTCTTAAGCATCCTCCAACGTCATGCCTTTGTCTGTTTGTAAGAAATTGAATGTCATTCCTTTCAAGACTGATAAACATGTCATACAATTGGATAGGACCCAGGTCAACGTCATAGGAGAACTCAAAGACATGATGATCAAGATATCGACACACCCCACATTTGTGCAAGTGATCGACATTATTGTAGTAGATATCCTAGAGGCATATGAACTATTACTAAGCCGAGATTGGTCTGAAAAGATAAGAGATTACTTCAATATGGACTGGGAACACCTTTGGCTACCATTGAAGGGTTACATGAACATTATTAGAATCGATAAAGAGAGATATCTAAAACATACGGTCACTGATTTAGAAGCCCCTAACGAACCCTCGTCCATAGATTTCCCCATACTGGGCAATTATTCCTGCGACTCCTACTTTGGAAACTTTTCTCCCCTCTTATCCAATGTTCCACTTACTCAAATATCTGAATTGATCTTTCAAGACAAATTGTCGATCCTGACAGGAGATGCCTTCTTTTGCCAAAACTAAGTGCTAGAACTTGCGAAACGAGAGGTCAAGGAACAAGAAACTAATAAGGGAAACGAAAATAGAGATCCCTGTTCACAAATTTGGACCCTCTATTTTGATGGATCCAAATGTCAAGAACGATCTAGAGTAGGATGCATCCTCATGAATCCTATTGGTAAACATCATTTCTTGTCCTGTAGGCTAGAATTTGAATGTACCAACAACACTGTTGAATATGAAGCTCTAGTACAAGGATTAAGGAAAGCCATAGATTTGGATATCAAAGGATTGAAACTGGGGACTCCAAAACTATTGTTAGACAAGTAATAAATACTATACATTGCAATTCTCCTCACCTAAAGAACTATCAGTAAGAGGTGCATAGGTTAATAGAACACTTCAAGGATTTTAACATCACTGTGATCCCCAAAACAAAGAATATTCTTGTTGACTCCTTGGCCACTGTCACTTCCAAGCTGTCGCCTTTAGAAGAATATGAAGCCTCTCGATTTCTTGTCAGCCACAGAACTATTGATTTCCAATTGGAAAGTCTTCGAAGGAGATGAACAAATCATAAACTTCTTGACTAACTAATACAATTTCAAAGACCTTTCTATTGACGATGAAGAATTCCAAGAGCTATCCACAGAAACCAATCCTCGAACGAGACAACCTATGGACAAATCAAAGGGCCACATGATCTCAAAAGGGATAGCTAATCTAGAAAATATTTTTGATCTCAAGGAGCGATTTAAGGGACCCAAAAACACAAATACTGGCATCTCTTGTCCCCTGCATGAAACTATAAATCTTGGGACCCCAGAGAGTCCAAAGAACGTAAATCTGGGCAAGAAAATATCTAAATAAGAGAGGAAATATTACCTCAAATTATTCAAACAATACCAGGATGTCTTCGCATGGTCCTATAGCGATTTGAAAATGTATGATACATGCATCATTCAACATACCATCCCCTTAAAACTGGAATTAAAACCTTTCCAACAGAAGCTTCAAAAGTATCACACATCCCTGGAGCCTCTTATGTATCAGGAACCAAAGAAACTTTTATATGCCAAGATCATTTTTCAAGTTAGGCATTCCGCTTGGGTAGCTAACCTTGTCCCGGTGAGGAAGAAGTGAGGAGAGATCCGCCTACGCGTGGATTTTAGGAACCTCAATAGGGCCTCAGAAAAAGACAATTATCCAGTCCAGCTGATGGAACAACTCATGTAGACCATGTCGGGATTGAAGATTTTCTCTCTACTAGACGGTTTCTCAGGATACAACCAAGTCCTTGTTTCGGAGGAAGATCGTTTAAAAAACACTTTCCGAACCAAATGGGGAACCTTCGCTTATAGGCGCATGCCTTTCAGGGTAATTAACGCAGGAGCAACCTTCCAAAGAGCCATGGATGTAGCCTTCCAGGGACTAATTAATAGATGTGTGGTAGTGTATCTAGATGACGTAACAGTGTATTCAAAGAACAGAGAAGAGCACATCTAACACTTAACTCAGATTTTCAAGAGATGTAGGAGATACGATATATCCTTAAACCCTAAGAAAACTATCTTTGGTGTCGAGGAAGGTAAGTTGTTAGTTCACATTATATCTCAGACATGAATTCGCATAGACCCCGAAAGAATTAAAGCCATAGCTCAACTTCCCTTACCCCATAATAAGAAAACTATGCAATCCTTTTTCGGGCAAATCAATTTTGTGAGGAAATTCACTCCTGACTTTGCGGAAATCATCAAACCCTTACAAAATATGATTCACAAAGATGTCGAATTTAAGTGGGATGATGAGAGAAAAGACGCCTTCAACAATATCAAAGTTGTCATTTCCTGGGCCCCAGTGTTGCGAAGTCCCGATTTCAATAAGGACTTTTTCATTTATACTTCTGCCTCCGACCAATTGCTAGTTATAGTTTTGATTCAGAAGGATATGGAAACAATGAAGCCCCTATGTCATTTATGAGTACTAATCTTCAAGGAGATTAGCTCAATTATCCTGTTGTAGACAAACAGGCCTACGTGGTTTATAAGGCAGTAAAACATTTCAGGTATTACATCCTCAAGAATCACACTAAAGTAATTGTGTTGCACCCTGTAGTCTGATCCTTGTTTAGCCAACAAGAAATGGGAGAAATAAGAGGGAACTAGATGGCAGTAGTCCAGGAATTTGATCTAGATATAAAACCTGCAAAACTAGTAAAAGCACAAGGTTTGTGCAAGCTTGCATATGAAGCCCAGGATCAAGTAAATGAAGATGTCGGATGGGAGAATGAAATGACACTATGGTGTGGTGAAGTAGCATACATCTCCCCAGGACAAGATTCCTGGTACAAAGATTTAACTTATCTCCTACATCACGGGACTTGTCCCGAAAACCTCAACCCTAGAGAAAGGAGAGCCCTGAGATTAAAATATGCACATTATCATCTTATAAATTTAGTTATCTTCCAGATCAATTACGATGGGGTACTGTTAAGATGTCTCAAACAAGAAGACACATACAAGGTACTGAAAGAACTCCATGATGGCCCCGCCAGGGGACATTTTGCAGGAAACACTGCCACCCATAACATTCTGAGAACTAGCTATTATTGGCCCACCTTGTTCAAATATGCTCATACGTATGCTAGAAACTGCAAGAATTGTCAAATAATTGTTGGAAAGGAGAAAAGAGCAGTGGTCCCACTCCAACCTGTTATTGTCTCTCAGCCTTTCGAGCAGTGGGGGTTGGATATCATAAGAGAAATCATACCTAGCTCCTCGAAGATACACAAGTACATTCTTACCACCACAGACTATTTCACGAGATGGACAGAGGCTATTCCTCTGACTCGTGTGAACGAGAAGGTGGTTATCCAATTTATAGAAAAACAACAGATCACGAGGTTCGGTGTCCCTTCTATTCTGGTCTTCGATAACATAACTTACTTTTCTTCAACCCTATTGGCAAAGTTTTCTCTAGACAAAGGAATCATAATCAAGTACTCTGCAAATTACCATCCCTAGGGAAATGGCATGGCTAAATCGACTAATAAAAACCTGGTAAGGATATTAAAGAAGACGGTCATAGATAACCAAATAAATTGGCATAATCTACTCTATAATGCTCTATAGGGCGATAGGGTCATGCCTAAGGAAGCCATAGGAAATTCCCCATACTTTCTAGTCTATGGGCAAGAAGCCATCCTCCCAAATGGGCTCTATCTCCTGTCTCTTCAACTGGCCCAAGATTCCAACGAAGAACCCTCATTGGCCATGCAGGAAAGGATTAACACTCTACTCATGCTGGAAGAAGAGAGGGAGAAGGCTAAGTCAAAATTCCTAGCTCACCAACAAATAGTGAAAAGATGGTTCGATAAGCATAAGGCTTAAGAAAAGAATTTTGAAGTAGGAGACTTAGTCCTGAAGTGGGACAAAGAAAATGAGCCTAAAGGGAAACATTCTAAGTTCCAGAGTCTATGGCTTGGACCTTTCCAGGTAGCAGAGAAAATCAGGGCAGACACTTATCGATTGTAGAGTCTAAGGGGAGAACCTGATTCCCTCCCAGTAAATGGCCAAGCCCTAAAATCATACTTCCAATAACATAAAAAAATAAAAAATAAAAAATAAAATAAATAAATAAATAAAGGGGAATGAGTCAAGGTCAAAGGAAATGAAGGAGAAATAGAGATTCTACTTTCGCCTCGTGAATCGCCATTTTTTGAGCACTCAACACACCCTAAAATTCTATGTTCATTTTTTACTTTTGGGTACCACTTGGTCCTTTACACTATCTATTTTGCCTTCAGTATGAAACTGAAACTTGAGCTTATTTTTATGTTCATGTTTGAATTTTCTAAATCCTTCCTGAACATAAAACAAAGAATAATCTTAATCGTTAAAGGGTCCTTAATAATCTACTTAGGGAATCGACACACTAAATCTCTCCATGACGTTCTTAGGAGTTCGGCATCGGTAAACAATAAAGGTGTTGAAAATCGTTTGAGAAGTTTAAAATAGCCGAACACCGATATTCATCGGCGTCGAAAAATGAAAGTCTTTCTTTTTACGATTGAACTTTGGCAGAGGTATCGCCAAAGACCGACCCATTTGGCTTTGTCAAGGAAATGAAAAGTTAAGTGTCGCACAAAGGGAAGAGAGGTATGTCTGATTGCCGACACCCGACATGATTTCGACGTCAAAGAATTACAAATTAAAACACACATTAATTTTACATTTTAAAGTGTCGATCCCCAACCTCCATGCCGAAGAGATACGACGTGATGTGACGTTTTACCCATGGATCCGTTAGGTACGATGCATTTAAAGTGTGAATAATATTGTGGATCATGTAGTAGTTTCTAATCCGTGCACGAATCAAAGGAACCCATTTTAACTTGTTGATACAATGCATCTGCCTCTGCACCTCTACCATCAACCAGTTAGGATTTAATTGTGGAGAATCGACGGTAGTTTCATTTTGAATTGCATTTATTAGTCATATTAACTGTTTGATATGATAGATAGAATCTCTCCTGTTATATGTTGTCGAAGTCGTTATGCATGATCTTATTATGTGCGGCAAAGGTTTCAGAACAAACAGAGGAGCAGGGCCGACAACCTGGATAAGTCGTCCAAAGTTCAATAAGCATTAGACAAATTTTTTAGCAAGCATTACAGGTATGTATCCACTTGTGGTGTTTATGCTTCAGTTTATGAGTTCACAACCCGACATTGCTCTATACACATGTTTAAAGGTTGTTTTAATTGCAGGAACAATGCCTCCAAAGAAACCCTCCACCAAGAAATCCCCAAGAGCACCAAAGCCGCTAGAACCAGAAGCAGGAGAGGGATCCTCCCCAGCAGTTGCAAGACAATTAGAATTCACCCCAAAACTAGTGCTTGTCATCAAGACAGCTTCCAAGGAGGCCTTCATCCAACCTCCAACCTTCAAAGACACAGAGCCAAAAATTGGAGCCAAAACAACATTTCCTCGATGGGAAGAATTGTTTAAGAAAATCAAGAAAGAATAACCCCTTGAGTATACCCTGCACAGTGATCCTGATACAAGGAGGCTCAATGATGATGTCCTCCCAAACATCCGTAGAGATTATCTACACATGGTGGCAATCCGAACTCTAGTTTTTCCTTGCATCGATCTCCTAAAGTGGCTCATTGACCACACCGACACGCATAAATGTTTAATCAATTATGATAATGGTGGATGCGTTGGGGTTTTCTTGCCATCAGAGGTTGAGAGTTACTACAAGATCGGGGAGTCAGAAGAAAAGATGAGCACTGATTTCGTTATGAGTTTCTATGCTTCACATGATACCAACAAAATCATGGCGTCATGGTGGAGGGAAGAAAAAAAATTCATGAACCAGACCGTCGGCTGGTACCCAATGGCCAATCTAAGGAAACCATACATATACTTGATGGCTCTTCTCTGTAGGTTACATGGGGAGAAATATTGCTCCCAATTTTCATAGGCTTGGAGGCCCCTAGCTTAAATGGTGGCCATTTTAGGCATGAGTTTCAATTGGGGTGCCATCATCTCCAAACAACTGAGCACTTGCATAAGACAGGACCAGATGCCAAAAGAGGGGGAAACCTTCTCCTTCTACATGGCCTCGTATCTGTTAGAAATCATCTACGCCAGGAACATTTTCTCTGGAATGGACTTGAAATGGCACTAATCGAAGCTCCCGGTCGATGTATACTTCAACATTTTATGGGATAACAGGTACAAAAAATCCTATACCCTTATCTGTGACAAGTTTATTTCACGTATCTATTTTTTTCTATTCAGGAAAGAATGACCTAAGCTGTAAAAAGAAGTAAAAAAGGTTATATCTGAAATGGGTCACTGGTATCTAGACGAGCGCAAAACCTACATTAGGGTTTTCGAAGCCACATGGGCACCCCATTTGTTACCCATATATGTTCTCGACCGACTAGTGTTAGGGGAAATTTGCTACCAAACCATCCTGCAAGAATACTATGCCACCTTATTAAAGGAAAAGAAGCGGGATTTCATACCCTATGGGTTTCATATTGGCTTCTATATGGTCAAAGACACTGCACATTCTAAGAAAGAAGGGCTAAGTCAATTGGAATTATGGTTCCAAACTGGCCAATTTCGCAAACATGATCCCAAGGGACTGGTCTTGCAACATGCATCGCAGGTATCATCCTATTGGCCCTATGGCCATGATCGATTCAAAGATGAAATCTTCACCGAAAACGCTAAATATTGGGATGAAGTTGCATTAATAAGGGTTGATCCTCGAACGACCAAATTCAAATTCATGAGTTTGGAAGAAAAAGCGATGTCTTTAGAGCAGACGGCTCAAGAAATTCTTAGGGCTCAAGAAGGAACTATAGCAACTGAACCCAGTGAGGGAATAGGCGATCCCCAAGAGGGCATCGAGGCAGAGACAGTTTATCAAGAATACCCGATACAAATTAGGGATCTCCCTGAAGATCAAGCTACACAAGAGATGGGTGCACTTTTATACCAGCAAGGCCAATTACTAATGAAGCGGATGGAGGATGATCCATACCTTATCATAAGACCTGTGATTTCAACTACTATCTGAAATGCCCCGACAGAGTCAAGCAACCTTGGTACCATGAATCCTGACAACACCAACGGGTTAAGTAATCCTAAATCCTTAGCATCACCAGTCCATTCCTCAGAAGGTGGGACAACTCAAACAAAGACAGGTCGGGTCTCGATAGAAACCCAAGTGCCTAACCCCCTGAGAAAACTTATACATATATATAGCAACTACGAGAGTTCGGAGTCATCTCACGACACCCTAGTGCATGTCCAAGAGAAAGGAGGTCCTTAGAAATCTCTTCCCCTAAGCTCGAATTTCAAGACCAAGAGGTCTTGTAAAAAGTGAGATCGG
>CBVK0100604529.1:0-15404 GCA_900067695.1 Picea abies | reverse complement strand
ACGAGATCGGTCTCGGCATTCCTGCTGAACCGCTCTTCCGATCTCACTTATGTTGACTATTTGTCACACACAAAGTACAACTTTGAGTTCTTTTTGTCTCCTCTCCTTTGTCTATTGTCTACAAGAAAAACTTCTTCTCTGATACCACTTGGTGCAGACCCCCTTCTTTCTCAGGGGCTACGTGACCTCCTAGTTAGGATATTTGAGACTGGAGTCAGGTGACTCTTTGAAACTATACTCGTCTTTTTCTATGTTAACCACAGGTCCTATCGGATTCCTACGCAGGCTTCGCAACACCCGCGACCTTCCCTTTCACACTCTGCAAGAATCTCAGAGTATTGAGTGTTAGCGCCTTTTCTCTTGGCCCCTCCTCAAATGTGAACTTAAGCGATGACCTCACATGACCATGTGATTGCAAGTACGACCACAAGCGGTTTGGGATCAAATTGATCTTCATCCTGCAATGATTTTAGGGGCTAAAATTTTTCTCATGGGCTAATTTTCCATGGTTTTTCCAAAAACAAGATTCACTATTTTAAAAATGATTTGCCAAAATTCTATAGGATAAAATTATTTTACCTTAAAAATCGCCAAAAAATTATAAAAACTATATAAAATCCTTAGAAATTTGAATATTTTTACAAAAATATCGCCAATCATTTATAGTTGGCATATGAGGGATTAGTAAGATTCGCCAAGGTTTCTATATTTTAAAATAAATTTCCATCCTTAAAATCATCCATGCCTGTAGTTCTCCCCGAGCCTCCGTGTGTCCTCTAGGTGAAACCAAAGTTTGGATTGCGGCCCACCCTCAATATTTTAATGTCCATGCAACCCATTTCCCTGCAATGTGAGGTGACCGTTGATCTCATGATATTGATAGTGCCTTCTGAACTGATGGTTCAGATATGACCTTACCAATATACAGACCAGATCTATCCACTTTTAATCAATAGTTGCGATCTCCTTCACGATTCCAGACTCTGGGGTTTTGAAATCTCAAACCTCACTTTCTTCCATACTCCAATCTCCCAGAGATGGTGATCTATAGACACCTGTCCTACCCAATCAATGGTCCATCTTTCTCCTTGAATGTTTGGCCTTTCAACTCAGATCAATAGTCCTGCGACTTTCTTCTTGATCAACAATCGAGGTCTCCTCCGGCTCTCTAGACTCAAGATATTTCAAATTTCAAACTTCACTTTTTCTCCAATGAATTTTAGCCGAAGGCTATAGTCCTCTGACGCGTCTCCTCCTCGGATCAACGACTGAGGTTTACTTCGGGTCTTACCTAGAGTGCACGGATTCACACCATGTCTCCCCTGAATCTGATGTTTATATATCACTTTGGGACTTTACCCGTAGTTCTCAGATCTTCGCCACGTCTCCTCCAGATACGATGGTTCAAATTCACTTCGGGTATTCAGGTCTTCAAGGTTCGACGATATCGGTTCTCAAATTGAAACCTCGCTACAATTTCCCCAGATCTCATGATCTGTTGATAGGTGTCCACTTCCATATCGACAACTCTCGGCTCTTCGACTCTTCAGGCTTCGGGTGTTTCAACACTCCTCCTTCACCTTCCTCTAGATCTCACGACCCATAGACACGTATCCCTATAGATCTAATGGTCAAGATTCACTTCGTCTCTTCGACACTTTGTGCTTCAAAAATCTCAAGTTTCAATCTCACTTCCTCCCGAGCTCATGATATCTAATGGATCAGATTGTCTTGATCAATCCAATGTCGAGAATTCACCTCAGATGATATGATGGCTCATTCTGATTCAAATGATCGAATGACGAAGATTTCACTTAAAAAATCCTAAAATATAGACTTTGAAAGTTTCAAGTCTCAAATCTTGGTGGGTTCTCTCCCCTGTGCGTATGAAGCATTAACGCTCTTATACCTTGTCTTGAATCAGAAAATTGTTGATACTTGTGTTGTAATCCAACGACCAATGTCGCTCCTCCTCCCGAGCTTATGATTTCTCTAACTTAGAATATTTTCTTAGGTGTTCAAAGGTTTCAAACCTTTGCTCCTCTGACGAGTTCGAATCTTGGATCTCGTTAACACTTATGAAAAGTGTTATTCCTCCTGAGCTTGGTTTTGTGAATACTTCGACTTCTCGTGCACTCCTTGCATTTCAGGGCTTTTGATAACTTGGATTCGAAGGATTTCTCAAAGATAAATTCCTCTTTCCCTCCTGGCATTCTCCTTTTCTAGTTTCTCGACTTCTTACGAAGTCCCTTCAACACTTAGTCGAATCTTGAATATGTGCACTCGTTGCACTAGAGATTTACGCAAGGTTTGAATTCTTGCAGATGACTATGCACGTTTTGCACCATTCTCTTTTCACTCCTTGCAAAGGGATGTTTCGTGCTATCTCTTCTGAGCTTCGGAACTGAAACAGATCTCGCCAACACACTCCTTGCGTTCTGTGTGCACACCTTACACCACTTCAACATAAGATAAACAATTGAAACTTATCCTTACATTCACGGTTCCATATACTCATAACGAAATCCATTCATTTATTCATGAAAACACAATAACAGAGAATTGCAAAACAATGTCCACACCATGCATTGGGTCAATTTTCCTCTGTTATATTCATAAGTGAAAATGGCTACAACTATGATAAAAAAAAAACTAATAACTCAGAAATCTCCTACTAACTTGTAGCTAGCCTCATTTGGGTGTACAAAACCTCTATTTATAACAGAGGGATCTTATGGTTCCCCCCCTGACTACTTGTCTAGTCCAAAAAACTAACCTAACAACTATCTTAGTTCAGTCATAGTCCAGAGAAGGAGTGGAAACTCCCACTTTTCTCACGATCATTCAAGCGTGATTCAAGTATTTTTCCGGTGCTGAGTTCAGGCGTGCTTCAAAATATCCGTTGTGACTGCCAGTGTTGATATTTCAAAAATATTCTCATGTGCTGAGTGGTCCTGCTCTGTGTGCTTACCAACGATGCTCATGCATCATTATTCTTTAGTCTCTTACATTAATTCACTTCTGTGAACTAAGTCATAGAGCCAAGCTTTGCAGGGGACATGAGATCTGTGCACCAAGCACTAGATCCTCTTTGGAAAATTAGGTCAAAGAATAGATCCAACTCCTCTTATCAAGCACAGAGACTTACATACACTTTTTTTTTCACAAAGCACTCAGAACTACTTGCACTTAGCTACTTAGCCTTCGCTCTCTAAGTCTCTTACATCGCTTCTTTCTCTATATTCTTCTACCTTACCATATTACTTATTTATACTTTTACAATAAGGCCTAATCATTGGTAAACCCATGGGATGACATCCCATAACCCTTTAAAAAAAACCTAAGAACCCCTTGTTGGGTCCAAAAATCCCCCAAAATAAGTAAGATCTATGATCTCAGCTCCCCCTGGGTGGTCCTTCCTTGATCATTGCATTAAATTCCAAAAAGTGGTCAAACTTGACCAAGATTTCCTCAAAACTTAGTCGAGGGCCAACAGGCCCCCAACACTCACTTGTGAATCATCTCGAGTCACTCAGATCTGGGAAACACTGCTTCAAAGGCCTCGAGCTTCACTCAAGCTTCCTTGACTTTCTACTTCACCTGAGCCTCCTACTCAACGAGCTCTTGGATCATCTTCTCTATAAAAATCCCTTATAGGCACTATTCCACTGTTGCAACCATCTATTCAAGTTGCAAGCCTTGTCCTTCAATTTATTTGAAGACCTTGCAGGCTTGACCCTGCACAGGTTGCAACTTCTGCATGACTTCCATTACTTTTCCCTGGATGGTAGCGATCTATTGCTACTCCACGTGCTGCTCTTGTGATCATTTCATTCTCTTGACTGTTGTGAATAGCTTCATCTGTGCCTATATTGATAGTTCCTACTATTACACCTTATGTAACTGTTCTTCCAATTTTCTTAGCTCTGGATATTTTTTGAGGCGTTCATAAGTCTGCGTGCTTCTATTACTCAGTTGTTTTCATTTTGAGGTGAGGGAACTTATCCTTTTGACTGCATTCTTAGTGGCTTCCTCCCTCTGATCATGCACCTCCTACAGAGTGCTTGGTACTACTTGGATCTCCAACTCCGTTATCCTCTCTTGAAGCTGTTGGATGGTCTCAACGAGATTTACCACTTGAACCTTGACTGACTCATATTCCTCCTGTGCCAAGCCTGGCATAGAGAGAAGTTCTTTATTCACTACTTCTTTGACCGCAGTCTTCTCTGCAAGAAACTGGTCCTTTTCTCTTTGTATCTTCACTTTGTCCTCCTCGAGCATCGCCCAAAAATCATATTTCTCATTTTCATAGGTGGTTACACAGTAACATGCAACTCATAGTTTCTATAAGACTTCCTATTTCTATTGCTTCAAGGATTCTATAGCCTTCTCCTTTTCTTCTTGGACTTTATGAAGTCGAGCCTCTATCGCATCTGCAAGTATTCTTAATTGGGTGGGCTCGTCCCCCAATTCTGCAACCTGTGATGAAGAAGGCACAGTAGGTACTGCGTGGATCAATTGAATAACTTGTTGTAGCTCCTTCTTGAACCTTACATACAACTCTTCCTGCTTAACTCCATATCTCTACAAGATATCCTCAGACGCATCCTCCATGGCTCCATAGACTAGACTGATATCATCTTCTATGAGTGTGGCCTCTAGTTGGGGCTTATTGGCACGGGTCTTCTTTCTTACTAAAGGTTTTTTGTGGAGAACACTTCTTATTATGTGGTGTTTCAGTAGGGGGATATTTTGACAATGTAGCTTCACCTTTTCCTTGATTTTATCCTTCTTCCCCTTCTCCTTGTCCATTTTCTTGGTCTTCTCCTCCTCCTCCTCTAGTGGGTGAGCTAGATCCACTTTCTCCAGAGGCGTTGTCCTCCTCATCAGTCTCTATATTTTGGGATTCCTCCTTTTTCTTCTTCTTCTTCGCACTGGACTGTATTGCATGCTCAAACCAGGTGACCAAGGGGCTTCCTATAACGTCAACATCAAAGATTTAGGCATCAACGACAGGTTTCTAAAATTCCTCCAGCCATTCCTTTGTGATATGCTCCATTTGTTCATCTTTCAACTTGTAAAAATATTGTATCTCCTCCTTTCTCTCATCTCTGTGCGCAATGATATAGATAAAATGTGGATCGGCACAGAACTTGGCTATCGGTCTGTACTGGTGTAGGGTGTGCGGTGTCATGCATGGGAATGACTCAATGGAAAAATTTAGTTGTTGATAGTATGCATGGAACACAACATTTGACTCCCATTCCTTCAACACATTGTTGGTGTACCACAAGGTTGAGAACCTAGCAGCCAAAAACTCTGATGGTTCGATCTCCAGGAAGGTGGCTCCTTCCAGAATTTTCCAAGTGACAAATGAAATCAATATGAGCAACCAACTAAAATGGAACTCATATCCCTAATCCTGAGATTTGTGATAGTGTTTCTCGAGCTCATTGACAAGGTAACTTAACCAATTCATCTGCATTCCCTCCACTCATTTTCCTGTGAAGTCCACCACAAACCTAGTGACCTGTGTGGGGAAATTCTTTCTTACAAGCTTTCTAGCTATGAGCTGGAAAGAGAGGCACACTAAGCCATCGTAGATAGAGGATACCTTATAGCCTCTCTTTCCCTTTTTGAATTCTTCATAAGCCTCCTTGATGTGTTGGGCCAGGGAGCAATCCAAGGTCTTCCCTGGGTAAAACTATTGAGGGTCGGGTCCTTGCATGCTCAATCCTGTAATTAGGTGGATCAATGCCAGATCCAAAGTAATATGTCATTTGAGACACAAGTATCCACCATGGTGGCATGACAAGAGGAGTTTAATGCAAGCGTTAACCTCCTGGTGTCGACCAAAATGGGGAATCTTCATCACGTTTAGTATCATGGACTACGCCAGCTCCTTAATCCATGGATGAGAACCAAGTGAGGCTTCTTCCTGGTGGTATTTTTCAAGTATTTTTTGGCACAGGGGAAGAACCATGGTTCAACAATCAAGAGTGCACAAACAAAGCCCTAACTACTGGCCCTTTCAGAAACACATGTGAAGCAGATGAAGTCTCACCCGAGGTAGAGGTAGGGGTGGTTGCAAGACTCAAGTGTTTGTAACCTTAGCTGGGACACAAATCTGTGACTATATATATTACAGGGAACTTAGCATAGATCATTCATCAATATTTAACCCTTATTATACTTCGAAGACACCACAGAGCTTCACAGTGAATACTCAAATTTACAGTGTTTCAACACTTAACCATGGTAACCCAAATCATATCTAGTAGATCAGCACTAAGCATCCTCATACATATCAGATCTAACAATCATATATATCTAAGAAGCATAGAGCATAAATGGATATATCAAAGCACATAGCATAAGCAAAGATAAACACATTGAACCAAAACACATAGCATAACACACAGATTTACGTGGTTCACCCCCCCCCTGGGGTTACATCCACAAGATCTTCTTCTTTATTATCGTCTTCAAGATGTTACAAGCACAAAGACTCCAAAACCCTTCTTCGCATAGGACATAATATTTGTGCAGCTCTCTAGATCCTTCTTCCTTGCGATACAACACTTGACTTTATATATCAACCACATAGTAACTTGCACTTAGCCTTGCAAGCCTTACACAGTTCGCATAGAGCACTTATTCGACATCACATAGATGCACTACCAATTGCACTAAGAAATATCATCTACTACTTCTTACATTTCCTATCCTTCTATTTATACATTACAAAAGTGGGCCTAAGCATGGGTAAACCCATGGGCTGACATCCCTTTCCCATTACATTAACCCAAAACCCTAAAAGGGGCCTAAAAGTGGATCGAGATCCCGTGATATTTGCTTCACCTGGCACTCCATCTTTGATAGGCTGTCGAAGTCCCCAAAATGGTCAAATATGACCAAGTGTTACTCAAAACTTGGTTAAGGGCCAACATGCCCCCAACACTCACCTATGACTCATCTCAAGTCACTCAGGTATAACAAATTCTTCTTCGAATTCCTCGAGCTTGGCTTGAGCTGCTTCAACTTGCCACATTTCTACTTCCTCTTGATCGATGAACTCCTGGATGAGTGCCTCATTCACCGGCCCTTCTAGGCACTATTCTACTGTATTCACAACTTGTTCAAGTTCTACTCATTGACTTTCAACTTCAGTGAACAGTTGGCATGCCTTTTCTTGCACTGGTTGAATTCGTTGAGAGACTTCCATTACTTTACTCTGAGGCATGTGAATCTGTTGTTGGGTTGTGCATTTCTCTGGAAACCTCTTCATTCTCTCTACGGGTGACAGGGCCTTCAGCTACACCTGTATCTTTTCGGCATCGTACTTCGCCTCTTAGAGCTGCGACTCCAATTTATGAAATTCTAGGTTCTCGGTTAGGTTCTCGTAGATCTGTGCACTTATGATACTTAACTATTTGCATTCCTCAGTGAGTGATTTAATATTTTCTACAGTGCTCCAAGCAGTTATTTCTCGTTGGTCGTGCACTTCTTGTGGGGTTTGTGGTATGGTATGAAGCTCTAAGTCCATGACTCTTTGTTGAAGTTTCTAAATAACTTCAACAAGCTTCATCACTTGGAATTCTATGTGTTCTTCTGCCTTCTGTTCTAAGACGGTCACGGAGAGAAATGATCTGTTGACTGCTTCTTCAATCCCAATCTGCTTCGTGAGCAACTTCTCTTTCTCTTTTTGGATCTTTGCTCTGTCTTCTTGAAATTTCACTTGGATAGCATCCTTCTCTTGTTGCGCAGCTCGATGATTTCCTCCTGTGCTTTCTTTAAGGCCTGGGTGGCCTGTGTTGTTTCTTCCTGTGCCTTTCGAAGTCGTAATTCGACTGTGTCAGCAATCTTGCAGATTTGAACTGGTTCATTTCCTTCTTCTATTGTTCCTTCTAGCAGGGGCCCAGAGGAGACTGCACGGCTAGACTGGAGAGCTTGTTTTAATCCTTGGAGATCGATCTCAATTCTGTTGTACATTGTCTCTTGCTTAGCTTTCTGCTTTTATGTTATCTCTTTTATGGATTCATTCATAGCTGTGATGAGAAAATTGAAGTCATTTGGAGTGAGCGTGGTCTTCATCTTAGTCACGGGTGCTCTTGATTTCTTCTGGGAGGAAGGTTTCAGAGGCGAACCCTTCCTTTTATTTATGATATCTACTTCGTCTCCTGGCCTCTATTTGACTTCTTCTAAATATTCACCATTACCTCCTTTATCTGGTGTAATGGATGCGATTCTTACAAATCTGTTGTCTACATCTTGGATTTCCTCATCCTTCTTTGTCTACTTTGTTTTCTTTGTCTTACTGGGCCCAAGTGTATTATGCGCAGCTTCTGGGCTGTCAATGTTAGACACTTTTGCAGGGTCAGCTAAAATAAGGAGGTTCACCGACCATTCCTTGGTGATCTCCTCTAGGTCTTCTTCTTTCATCTTATAATAAGATTGAAGTTGTTCCTTGTTCTCATCAGTGCGTGTTGTAATATATATAAAATGGCAGTCTGCACTGAACTTTATCAAAGGTCGAAACCTGTGTAAAGTATTCAGGGTCATGCGAGGCTTGGACTGGATGGTGAGCTTCAACTAGGTGTAGTAGGTATGAAATATGACATTGGATTGCCATTGCTTGTTCATGTCGTTCGAGTACCAAAGTGTACTGAACTTCGTAGACTGTGGTTCAAAGGGGTCAATGTCGGGGAAGGTTGCACCTTCCGATAGCTCCCATGAAATGAAAGCTATAAGTATCAAGAGCCAGTGAAAATGAAATTCATGCCCCTGATCCTGGGCTTCTTTGTAGTCAATATATAGTTGATTCACTAGGTACTTCACACAGTTCATCTGTAGTCCTTCTACACACTTCCCTGTGAGGTAGACTACAAATTTGGATACTTGCGTGGGCTGATTCTTGCATACCAACTTCCCTGCGATCAGTTGACAGGTGAGGCACACTGCACCACTTTCAATAGAAGCTACCTTGTAGCCTCGCGCACCTTTATAAACATCGCCATAGGATTCTTTGATCTTCTGAGCAAGAGCACGATCCATGGGATTTCCAGGATAGTAATTGTGGGGATTAGGTCCCTGCATGCTAAGCTCGGTGATCCGATTGATCAGTGTTATATCAACTATTATGCGACTATTTAACCATAAGTATCCTCCATCGTAACTTTCCAGTATCAACTTCACACAAGAATTCACCTCCTGGTGTCTGTCGAAGTGTGGTATCTTCATAACATTGAGCAGAGTGGACTACGCAAGGTTCATCATCCATTGCTGAGGGACAATCTTCGAATTATTTCCCTTGGTTCTGGTTAGGTACTTGTACAGGGAAAGTATGTTGTAAAATTTATGATCCCCCAGGTTGAAGTCACTAAACTTTAATGATGTGATATTTTTTTTATCTGTGCAGACTGCGCATACTCCTTTCAGCAGGTATGCAATGACTAGAGTGTACTCAAAGTCTCTAGGAACACTATCTCTGTTGATCACACCGCTCAGAGGTGGTATGTAAGAAGGTAGGATGGATGGAACCAACTTCGCATTGGCCATATCGTCTTTATATTTGGTTCATATTTCTATGCCAGCTCGGGATGTTCCTTCTCGAGCAGTCGATGGGGAGGCTTTCAATCCTCTCATCAATGATTCATGTAAACATGTAGACAATCCTTGTTCTGACATGACTCTTTCAGTACCTCTCTTACAGATTCTTCAGCTGCGCTAAATTCGTTGGAGATATATGCTCAGGATCAATATCTCAAGTTCTCAAAGTAACGTAGATACTGTAGTAAGGTAGAGAGTAAGGGTGGAGTAATCACTATTCCGGTAGTGTGCAGACTCAAATTCACGATTAGCAAAATTGTCTTCCATGCATGGCGCGATGGATTAAGTAAGTAAATCTGTAATGGATCGTTTGTAATGGATACGGGGCTTCCTTAACTTGGGTTCTTCCCATTATGGCATGGTGATGATCCATCAATGCTTTTTGATCCATTCGGAGTGGTAGTCAAATGGATATATCGGCCTCCAATGGCTATATTGCTTCGCCATGACAAAGTGACCCGTGTCATTGTTCTAATATCTTGATGAAGCTCTAATTTTGCAAATTTTATTTCAGAGAGGTTCCCTCTGGAACCCTCTGTAGCCTATCGATCTGAGCTCTCTTTTTACTTAGCTTTCTAGCCTTCTTCCCTATGAGCTTTGTCTCGGTAGTTCTTTTCTCGTTCTTATTCTTATTTTCCTTGGGCATAGTCACTTCATGCTGCTAAGGTTCTTTCCTAAGACTTAGGAGAACTACTTTGTCTATATCTGATATAGATACTCCAATCTTCTGCGAGTCCCCTAATTCTTTGACATCTAGGCCTCTAGTGTCAAATAGCTTTGATTTATTCTCCTGTTCCTCAATCAATTGCGCGATTCTTCTGGTCATGAAATTTTTTAGCTCTTGTCTTTGTTGTTGTAATACCTTTTCTTCTTCCTTCTTTCTAGCTTGATATCTCTCAATCCAAGGTTTTCCAAGTAACATAGTGAATGGGGCATCATCCTCAATAAATTTGATAATCTCAAAATATTCTTCTGTCAAAGTTCCATTGACTGTCATAGGTATCTAAGCGAGTTTTCCACATAACATCATCAATTTTCCTCTGAATAGTCCTATTCCTCCCAGTGAAGGAACCATGTTAGGCCTCCCTATAGCTTCCCAAGTTCTTTTTGGCATAATATTCACTTGTGTTTCTTCATCAAGAATACATTCAATGTCGAAGTCCCCTAGTCTTGCTTCGACTTGTTCCTTTTCTTTGAAGATCTATGGTAATCAAACATCTTTATGTTCCTTCAGGGTTTCTTTCATCTGTATTAATAATTTCTCTGATTCTTTCTGGGGTTCTACTGTTTCTGGGGCTGTCCTAGGGTTTTCTTCATGCATATTCATTCTTTCAATATTAGCAATCATTCTATGGAAATCCAATACTTCATGGTCCAAATCTTTGCAACAGAGACAACTAGGTTTTCCACCAGGGCATTCTTTAGCTAGATGGCTTGGTTTTCTGCAATTGTAACGTAGGGTCAATCCTCTCTTTCTCTTAAATGATCCCCAACTTCTTCTGTACTATGCACTAGGATCATGGTATCTAGCCTGCAAAAAAATATTTCTAGGATCCTGCATCCATTTGTTAGTCCAAACATTCTTTCTATTCATAGGTATAACATATCTATCATTATGCTTATTAGATCTATTCATATAAAACTTTCTTTCATCCATTAATGCCCTAGGTTTTAAGATAGGACAGAATCTATCAAACATACCTAGATCCATGCTCTAGAAACAAAAAAATTCACTTATATTACTTCTACAGAGCACAAATATTCCAGATCAAAGAACTTTTAACTATTCTTACCTTTATTAGAGAATAAGGCTTACAGATCTTACTTCTTTTCTATAGATATGACCTCTTTCTTTTAGAAATTTCCACTTTTACTTTTCTTAGAGAAAAGAGCATTCAGATCTCTCTTCTTTTCTTTAGATCTGACCTTATTCCTGGCACAAAGCTTCACAGGTCGAGTAAAAAGTTGTGCACTAGGGCAACAAATCTATGCACAGAGCTTTCTTTTGCATAAATTTTCTTCTTCCTCATTTCCCAACAATCACAGTTTTAGGTCTCGGCAACAGAACCATTTGTTGGCACAGGGGCATACCTAGGGTTCAATGCTCAAGAGCACACCAACAAATCCCTAACTACTGGCCCTTTCGACAACACTTGTGAAGCAGATGAAGTCTCACCTGAGGTAGAGACAGGGGTGGTTGCAAGACTTAGATGTATGCAACCTTAGCTGGGACATAGATTTGTGATTATATATTTTACAGGGCACTTAGCATAGATCATTCATCAATATTTAACCCTTATTATACTTCGTAGACAACACAGAGATTCACAGTGAATACTCAGATTTATAGTATTTCATCACTTAACCATAGTAACCCAAATCATATCCAATAGATCAGCACTAAGAATCCTCATACACATCAGATATAACAATCATATATATCTAAGAAGCACATAACATAAGTGGATATATCAAAGCACAAAGCAAAAGCAAAGATAAACACATTGAACCAAAGCAAAGAGCATAACACACAAATTTACGTGGTTCACCCCCCCTGGGGCTACATCCACAATATCTTCTTCTTTATTATCGTCTTCAAGCCGTTACAAGCACAAATCCTCCAAAACCCTTCTTCGCATAGGATAGATCCTTCTTCCTTGTGATACAACACTTATCTTTCTATGTCAACCACACAGTAACTTACACTTAGCCTTGCAAGCCTTACACAGTTCGCATAGAGCACTTATTTGACATCACATAGATGCACTACCAATTGCACTAAGCAATCACATCAACTACTTATTACATTGCCTATCCTTCTATTTATACATTACAAAAGTGGGCCTAAGCATGTGTAAACCCACGGGTTGACATCCCTTTCCCATTACATTAACCCAAAATTGTAAAAGGGGTGCAAAAGTGGATCGAGATCCCATGATCTCTACTTTGCCTGGTGCTCCATCTTTGATAGGTTGTCGAAGTCCCAAAAATGGTCAAATATGACCAAGTGTTGCTCAAAACTTGGTCAAGGGCCAACAATATCTATGGCTAACAAGCATGGCATAGTTCTTTCTATCTCCAAGGTTGAAGTCACTGTTCTTCAGTAGCAGGATCTGTCCCAACTACGCATATTCCTTTTGGGTTGTATGCGGTGATCAAAGTGTAGTCGAATTCTCATGGAATTTTTTCATGGTTAATCATGCCAGCCAAAGGTAGGATATAATTTGGTAATATTAATAGGATTTGCTTCACATTATCTAGATCGTTGCGATTCTTACTTCGCTACTCGGTCGCGGGGTTGACATGGATCGAACGACATCCAGTCGAAGGGGAATCCTGGAGTCCCTTGGTCTATGATGCCTATACTCCTTCAAACATAGCTTTAACATCCATAAAAATTTTAAGAACATCCTCGACGGACTTCTCTAACTCAGTGCGCTCACTTGACATTCTCAATCTTAAACAGGCAGATCGAGGTAGGCGAATGGACAGGTGGAGTAAACAATGGATGGAAAGGTCTGATAACAAAGATTGACACACAATCACTTCTTTTCTTGTCTCAGATAATCACAGGTGGAAAAAAGTGGTCTTGGCATAGTGTCTGATGGGTTAAAAAAATATAGCGAGCATCATAACAGATTCTCCCAATGGGAAGGCATGCTTCCATTAATCCGAATCTGTCCATTATGGTGTGGTCTCAACATCCCAAACGTGGTCCATCCACCCATAAATGTTTTTCCTTGTCATTCTGGAGTGTCATTCTAACGATCGGGGAACCTCCAATGATCATATAGCTTCGTCGGGGTGAATTCCCATTCTGCGCGGTTCTGTTGTTCTAGCAAGGTTCAAATCCTGCAAACCTACCTCCTTCGAAGTCTTCCATTTTTTCTCTGTAACTTCCTATAGTTTTTGTAACTTTGATTTCTTCTTACTGAGCTTCCTTGCCTTCTTTCCTGTGATCTGAGTCTCTCTAACTATTTTTGTATTCCTCTTTCCATTCTTATTCTTATCTTCTCCTAGCATAGTGACTTCGCATTGCTGATGTGATCTCAAAGGGTTCAAAGTTAATACCTCTTCTCTTATTAATTCTAGGGTGGGTATTCTTCTTTCTTCCATGGATAGGTCCTTAAAACCTTCTTGCGTTATTTCAACTTCGATGACTACTTCTCTTGCATTCTTTTTCTTCAACTTAACTTCTCGTTCTTCTATCAGTCAATCTATTTTTCCAGATATGAAATTTTTAAGTTCTTGCTTCTTATTTTTTGTATCTACTTACTCTTCTTTCCTTCTGATATGATCCTTCTCGATCCAAGTCTTTCCTAACAAAAGTGGGAATGGGGTGTTGTTCTCAACAAACTTAATGACTTCAAATTCCTCTTCAGACGATGTTCCATGGATGATAACAGGTACATTAGTAACTCTTCCACATAGGGTTATCATCTTTCCTTTAAATAAGCCTATCCTTCACAATGAAGGTATCACAGTAGGCTTTCCCAAAATTTCCCAAGTGTCTTATATCATAATATTCAGTTGTGTTTCCTTATCCAAGACACAGTCTATGTCGAAGTTTCCTATTCTTGTATTTATGCGTTGTTTTACCTTCAAATCTCTGGTAAACTGACATCTTTGCAATCATTCATTGTTTCTTTCAATTGTGATAACATAGTCTGAGATTTCTATGACTCATTCTCTTGATGGTTCTTTAACATGATCTCAATCTCTTGACTTCCTTCATATTTTTCTTGTCTCATGTTCATTTGTTTGACTTTAGCAATCATCCTTGGACAATCCTCAACTTCATGAGCAACAGTTTTACAACAAAGACAAATAGGGCATGTACCAGGGCATTCCTTAGCAAGATGTCCTAGTATTCTGCAGTTATAACATAGTGTCATTCCTCTCTTTCTCTTGTAAGTTCCCAAATTCTCCTTTACCGTGCATTAGGATCACAGTGTTGGACCTACAATCTGCAAAAATTCTTTCTAGGTTCCTGCATCCACTTATTAGTTCAAAAATTCTTTCTATGCACAAGAATAACATATCTTTCTTTATTTCTATCAAATTTATTCAGATCAAACCTTTCTTGCAACTGTGCCCTAGCCTTTAGACTAGGACATAATCTATCAAACATACCTAAATTCATGCTTTCAAAACAAAAACTTTCGCTTATCTTACTCTTATCAAAGAACAAAGATTTACCTCTTCTAAGATATTACCTATTTTCTTCAGATCGAGTTTCTTTCTTAGCACAGAGCTTCGCAAGTCAAGTAGATTAATGCACACTACAACAGCATATATATGCACATAGATTCTCTTTTCTTTACTTCAGTTCCCATCAATCACAGTTTCAAGTCTTGACAACAAAACCATTTATTGGCACGGGGGCAGAACCAGGGTTCAACGGTTCAACAACGCACCAACAAAACCCTAACTATCGGCCCTTTCGGCAACAACTGCGAAGTAGGAAAAGTCCTACTTGAGGTAGAGGCAGGGGGGGGCTACAGGACTCATGATCTAGGTGGATATTGGTGGCCACCCACCTTTTCCGACTGGCTCAAACCAGTTTTCTGGCAAATTTGGCAATTTACTATTTTTAGCAGTTTTTAACTTCCAGGGCCATTTTGAGGGCCCAAATGAAGGTTTTTAGAGATATAGGTTCTCAATGATATAAAAATTCATGATTGAGAAAAAAAAATGAATCTCCTCGATGATACCTTTCCAACGAGCTATCATATGCTTAAAATAGAGATCGTATGCAAAAGTTACAAGCCCGGTAAGTTGATGTACTAACTTAC
>CBVK0100604528.1:0-19490 GCA_900067695.1 Picea abies | reverse complement strand
TATTTTTACAGTCTCTGTACATTTATTTCATTAACAGAAATCATGTATTATTGTATATCTGTGTTTATAGTTGCATCTCTGATACATTTCTGTTATATTATTGAATATATGTGATATCTCTGTGCATTTCTTTATTATATCTCCGATCTCATTTTGTGCCGAAAATAATCCTAATCAAGTGATTAAGTGATATCAAATGACGATATCAATGTCCAATATGCATTGTGATTTTCTGATCACAATGCTCTTTGCTTAAGTGTTGTAACAGTGTCTTTAGAAACCACCTTTTTCTTTGAAATTTTATCCCCTCTTTGATTATTTGTAGAATTTTTTGTTTGTTTCGTAACAGGTTCCACCCTATCCCCAACATGGTATTAGATCTGGTGGTTTGAACCTCCCATGTTATCTACAAATTTTGTTGAGTTGGATTTGTTGTGTGATTGACTCTAGTCCGGTGGTTTTCTGAATGGAACTTATTGAAACAAACACTTTTGTCTAGATATCAAACATGACTTCAAATATTGATCATGTTATTCTAAACGAATCAAATTATGTAGTATGGGAACTATATCGCTCTAGGATCCATAGTGTTTTTATTACCTTGGGGAATCAACTCTATAGGATGGCAAGTTATCCTTGACTATTGCATTCTCTCTAATCACTATTAAGTAATGCATAAAGATAATATCTTATAATGATAGATATTTCCTCTTCATAGTCTCGTTAGAACCTGGAGCAAAGAAAATCATTGTGACCACCAAGGCCTCTACAAGAGGTCACTCTACAAAATAGATATAGGTAGATCAATTGGGAGAAGAATACATAGATATATTCACCTCAACTTTAGGAATACATATGCACTACTAGGTAAATCATGCAATTTATTTGACACTAAGTGCCCATACATCCATGGCCTTGTATACACACTCTCTTATGGAGAATGAGAATATCAAATGCTAGATTCAAGAGCTAATACAAAAGGTCCAAATTCATCCAAGCTCCTCACCTTGTGAGAGCCTAATTATGTTGGTTCAAAAGAAAGGATAAGACATGGTGACTCTATATTTATTATATATCCTTGACTAAAACCATAGCCAAGAAATGATACATAATTACATGGAATGATTATCATCTCAAAGACGATAATCTTTTCAACAATATTGATATTAAGTTAGGGTATATTAGGTGCCAATTAGGCCTATTGTTCTATGGAAGAAGTGTTCAAGTCTAAAGAAGTTCTCTTTTAGTTTTTGGTCATGTTCTTCATCCTAATGCACTGACAATGTTTAGGGGGGTGATGGAAAATATTATAAAAATTTAACCAAATATTTTGTGGTCAAGTACCTAGACAACATCCTAATATTTAACAAAAAATTGGAAGAGAATTTGAATCACAATTAACAAGTACTCGACACTCCATGACAATACATGTTATATGCCAAACTGTCGAAGTTCTCATTCAACATGAATATAATTCAATATCTAGGATGCATTGTGGAGGAGCATGGTGTGCATGTGAATCCAACAAAGATCCAAATCATTCATGATAGGGTGATTCCTAAGGAACTAATAGAGTTTAATAACATGTTGAGCCTTGAAAACGTTTCCCACAAGTTCATGTTGGCGTTCTCCCATATTTCTTGACCCTTGATCTAGGTTATTAAGGGTGGACACATGACCAAGTTTGATGAGGAGGCACAACAAAAAGCCTTCAAGTATTTCAATCATTGCTTCTACTCAGGGTCAATCCCCATTCTTCCAAATCTACAACTACCATTTGAATCACAAACACCCCACCTATGATAAAGAGAATTAGTTCATTGTCTATGCTTGAGAAATATTGAAGCATTATATTCTAGGAAAGGATATAGTGATCCACACCAACCACATTCTTTTGAAATTTATGCAAACTCCAAGAATATTGCAAAATTCCATCAAAGGTGGTCCACATAGCTTTAGTAGTTCCACTTGAAAATCAATTCCAATAATGGAAACACCAATAGAGTTGCAAACTACCTTCAACAAGCCTATGGTTGCGTCATTGACCACAATCCTCAATTATGATGGACACAAGAATTCATTATGGCCCCAAAGATACGATAGATTCCAATTTCATTCCTACATATCAAAGATTGTTCCAATGTAAACAAATTTCAAACTTTCACCATTGAGATGAAATTTTGTGCAATTGTGAACATCTTTATATTCCTCTAGGAAAGTTTTAGAAGATGATTTGAGAGGAACAATATAGTGGGGTGGTAGGCCATTTTTGCATGGAGAAGACACTAGAAATGTTGTACAAGTACTTCCACTGGGAAAATCTCCAATAGGATGTTAGCAAATATATTAGATCATGCATTACTTTTGCGGTCACTATAATCACAATCAAGAAGCAAACATTGTTGTGGGAAATAATCTCCATGGATTTTATGTTAATTTTTCACTACACTCAACCAATCATGGTCAATATTGTGTTTTTGTGGTTATTGATTGGTTCTCTAAGATAGTAATTTTGATACCCTACAAGAAGAATGTCAAAGTGGAGGCTACTGGATAATATCTTCTTGGAGCATATTTGGGATCATTTTGGGTCGCCAAAGACAGTGGTCTCTGAAATGGACAACATGGTCTTCAATATCTATGGTTTAACCTTTGTTCCATGATGGACACCGAGCTAACCAAATCCACTAACTTGCATCCCTAGACTAATGGACATATAGAGATGGTCAACAAGATGATTTTACATATCCTCAAAATGTACAACCCCAATCATCCACATGCGTGGGATCCATATTTCCATATGTTTAACATGTCTACAATAGGTATCTTCACAATTAAATCCACAATAATGATTTTTAGTGGTGCTCAATGTTCCATCAATTGGCCCCAATTTATGTAGCTATACCCATTGTGTTATCATAGGAAAATTCATCCCATGATCATTATTAGGAAAATAAAGCAACAAAATATGTTGAATGGATCTAATGCATGCAATAAGAATTTCTTAATATTTTTTAGAAAGCCACTACAAAAGTAGAAGCAACAACACAATCAACATTGGGTTCCACACAAGTTCCAGGTTGGTGGAAAGGTATGCTTTCATTCATATAAACAATAACTCATAGGCCCCCACAAGAAGCTCAAACAACTTCATTATATACCATACAACATCACCAAGGTCATGGTTGATGATGATTTTGAATTGAATCTCCCATCCTTCCTCGACTCACACTCTATATTTAATGTGGAGTTGCTTCAAACATACTTCTCACCACTATTGGACACCTCAGAGGTGGAAAATAAATTATCCAGTACAAATTGGAACCCTCACTACAATGAGCAAGATACAATGGACTAGATCATGGACACCAAGCTTAAAAGCACACACCAACAAAAAATATCATTGTATTGGCTTGTGAAAGTAGGGAAGCTTCTTCACCAAGGAAAGTGGTTCACCATGAACTAAATTCAAATAAAGACCCCATGTTGTAAATGAACTTAAGACAATGAGGAGCATTGCTACTCAATGGAGAAGCACTGATAAAAGCGTCCATCCAATGCCATCTTAGAAACAATACTAATACTAGTAGTGTTTGGGACTTGAAATTCCATTGCATTTTTAAAGACTTTCCCATGCAGATTTGGAGGGTTTTATGCCCCAATATCAAGGCCAACTTAGTTTTCTAGTCTTCTTTCTAATGAGATAAAGAATACACAAAGTGGAATGTCAAGCGAAAATATGTGATCTTTGAAAGACTTACCTTTTTTCAAACAGCTAAGATTTTTTTAGCTCGACATTCATGCTCAAGAATAACTCCATGCATAGGTTAGAGTTATTCATGTAATACCCCAGTTTTGATTTTCGAATTAGAAATGTATATTTGCATATATGGTCAAGTGCCAAGCGATGTAATATGTAAACAACGTGTGTCAAAAGTAATACAAATAAAATACATCATCACTTGTAGACGAATAAGGAAAGAGTCATGGGGTGCTATGTTTCCACAAGAGGGGGAGCTAAAGGGAGGGCTTAAGGAACTCCACATGCCTATAATCATATGTCACCACCATGAATCATTTTTTTATTAAATATTTACTTCTTTGACTTATTAAAACCAATCATTGGATGCATGTAAGAGGTTGGTGGAAAATTCATCTCACCTATTTAAGAGAGCATGGGATAAGTACACTCATGATGGGAATTGTATCATTGAATGCATGTAAAAATTGTTTCAAAGAGTCATGTCACCTAGTTATTGAAGCATGGGTTGTGTACAATCTTTTTGGATAATTGTGAGAATCAAGCATGCATGGAAGAAGAATAAAAAAAGGAAATTCGAGTAGAGAGAGGTAGTTAATTTTACAACTTGGGAGAAGAGAGGAAAATATTTTTTGAGCTAGTATAAGAGTAGGAAGCCATATTGTGTTGAAGATAGCTTGTTGAAGCTAAGAATTTCATGTAGAAATAGGTTGTCATGCGAAGAGTTCTTGCTGTGAAATTACCCAAGAGCATGTGATAATGTTATTGTGAACACTCTTGTTACAATTGTATTTCCTAGAGCCCCCAACTAAGAAATTCCTTTCCATTCTTTGTTCAATCCATGTAAGGGATGAGGATTATCTAAGGGACCATGGTGCAAAGAAGGAAATCACATCCCTTAGGTTGTGCAAACTAATGGGGAAAAGATTTGGGTTGTTGGAATTGTTGTAGGAGTCATTTTACTATGAAAATATTGGGTATTAGGTTGTCGTCTTGACATTAGCGAACTATAGGAGCCATTATTTTATTGTGCACTCATATCCAAACTCGGTGGTGACTTGTTGCTAAGAGAACTAGAGAAGCACAATCTATGGTTGGGTGGAACATCCAATGCCTACAACTAGTTGTGTAATTGTTTTAAGATAAGTGTTCTAGCCACTGTGTTAATTATTTTTTTAATGTTGTGTTTAGAAGTTGCATTTTATTTTATGTTTTGGGTGTTTTGAGTGTTTTATATGCTTAAATAGTGTGCAATACAATTTTAAAATTATTGATAATGGCATGAGTCTTTTTTTCATGTTGTGTGCATTCATTTTTAATTGGTATCAAAGTATGTCATTTTGGTCAAGGGTAATAGGTACATTACATTTCATGTTAGGATTTTGGTATTATTATAAAATAGTTTTTTAGCCTCTTTTTATTGGCCTTTTACAAATGGGTATAGTTATCAGATCCCTTCTCATAGATAAACTACTACCATTCTAACCACTATGTATTTTTATGTACATTGCACTTTTTTGCATTATTGATTCATTAATAGAATTTTGTTTTAACTTTCATACTATAGCATTTTGTTTTATCTTTTAACGTGGCATCCGTACGGTCCATGTGGCACCACTGGAAGGGTGAAACATTGTAGGTTGTACATTGACGTGGTAGATAGGTGGTAGGTGACTGGACATATCATGTGGCTAACATGGCATTGAATGGATGCTGAGGTGGAAACTAACACAGCCAGGTCAATTGTGCAACATGTGGACCAAACAAAAGGTGACATGTTGCACCTTCCAATTGGCCAATATTGTCTAAGAGTTATAAAAAATGGTTGGGTTTGAAGGGAATCGAACCCCCAACCTCCATGCATATATTCCAACAAATTTAACCCAAAGCTCCAACCGTTACGCCATGTGAGTTCATTAGTTAGAACTACCAACCAATATGCATTTACGTTTGCTTGAATGCTAATATGGGAATCTAGGGAGTCAAGTGAGTTTGACCCCCCGACCTCACCTATTTAAATATAGTTCTCGACCCTTGTACATGGGCATATAATTTTTTGTCAAGGAGGTGCATAGGTTTGGCAGAGATCCCGAGGTGAGAATTTTGACTAGGAGTTGTACCTTTGTCTTGAAGTTCATGTTAGGAGGGTCTTTGGGCACTATGTCCAAATATGGGCAAGTTTATACTCATTTTTATCAGTTTTCTTAGAGTATGATGGTGATAGAAGTTATGTATTAAAGTACTATGTACGGAAATATTAGTACAAATTTCCTTATATGAGATCCATAGTCTCATTTATCATGCAAAAGGGGGTATTTGGACACCTGTTCAGAACATAGTAGAATTTATACTCATTTTTCTCATAATTTCGCAAGGAAGTTAGTGGCAACCTCTATTTTTTGGGGTTGAGCAACACAATTGAAGGATGTATTAAATAATTTGGCAATTGTAATTCCATTCATTGTAATTTTGGCATTTGAGCATTATAGAGTGGACTAATTGTTTGGAAGTGGACCCAGAGATGCAGCCCAAGATGGGTGAACTCTGTTATCAACTCTTGTTTTTTTTAAGTTCTTTTATTTTCTGTTGTATTATCTCTGATTTTCCCAAAAGTTAATCGTCAATTAATGAATTTTTTGATAAGTAAGTGGATTCACATGAGTTTTTTCAAATATTCAATACAATAATAATTTATGAATCGGGTTAGATATTGATGTGTGTTTAAAGAATAAATAATGTCCAAGGATTTTTGGATCATTCAGCCAAATCTGCAACAACCATTCATATAAAAAGCACCCCACCTATTAGAAGGAGAATTACTTCATTGTCTATGCTTGAGAAAAATTGAAGCATTATATTCTATAAAAGGAAATAATGATCCACACCAACCACATGCTTTAACAATTTATGCAAAACCCAGGAAAATTTCAAAATGCCATCAAAGGTGGTCCACATACCTTTAATAGTTCCACTTGAAAATCAATTCCAATAGTGGCAACACGAATAGAGTTGCAAACTACCTTCAACAAGCCTCTAGTTGTGTCATTGACCACAATCCTCAATTATGATGGACACAGGAATTCATAGTGGCCCCAAACCTATGGCAGTGATTCCAATTTCATTCCTACATATCAGAGATTGTTCCAATGTAAACAAATTTCAAACTTTCACCATCAAGATGGAATTATGTGCAATTGAGAACATCTTTATATTCCTCTAGGAAAGTTTGAGAAGATGATTTGAGAGGAACACTACATTGGGGTGGCAGGTCATTTTGGCATGGAGAAGACACTATAAATGTTGTATAAGTACTTCCACTGGGGAAATATCCAAAAGGTGTTAGAAACCATATTAGATCGTGCATTATTTGTGCAATCAGTATACTCACAATCAAGAAGCAGACTTTTTTTTGAGCATTAATCTCCATGGATTTTATGTCAATTTCACATTACACTCAACCAATCATGGTCAATATTGTGATTTTTTGGTTATTGATTGGTTCTCTAAGCTAGTAATTCTAGTACCCTACAAGAAGAATGTAAAAGTGGAGGCCACTGGCTAAGCTCTTCTAAGAGCATATTTGGGTTCATTTTGGGTTTCCAAAGACAATGATCTCTGAAAGGGACAACAAGGCCTTAAGTATCCTCTAGTCTAACCTTTGTTACATGATGCACACCAAGCTAACAAAACCCACTACCTTTCATCCCTAGACTAATGGACATACAAATGTGGTCAACAAGATGATTGTACATATCCTAAAAAATGTACAACCCCAATCATCAACGTACATGGGATAAAGATTTCCATATTTTTAACATGGATATGATATGTTTCTTCACAATTCTATCTGCAACAATACTTTTTAGTGGTGCCTAATGTTCCATCTATTTCCCCCAATTTATGTAGTTATGCCCATTGTATTAGCATAGTAAGAGTCCTCCCATGCTCATTATGAGGAAAATAAGGAACCAAAATATGTTGAATAGATCCAATGCATCCAACAAGATGTTCATGATATTTTGTAGAAAACCAATGCAATAGTAGAAGCAACAACACAATCAACATTGGGTTCCACACAAGTTCTAGGTTGGTGTCAAGGTATGATTGTATTTATATAAACAATAACTCATAGGCCCCCATAAGAAGCTCAAACAACTTATTTATAGACCATACAACATCACCAAGGTCATGGATGACAATGATTTTGAATTGAATCTCCTACCCTTCCTCGGATTACAATCTATATTTAATGTGGAGTTGCTTCAAACATACTTCTCACCCCTATTAGACACCTCATAGGTGGAAAATAACTTATCCACCAAAAATTAAAGCTTTGACAATAATGAGCAAGCTATAATGGCCTAGATCATGGACACCAAGTTGAAAAGAACACACCAACAAAAAACATCATTGTATTGGCTTGTGAAAGTAGGGAAGTTTCTTTATCAAGGAAAGTGGTTCACCTTGAACCATATTCAACTAAATACCCCATGTTGTACATGAACTTAACACAATGGGGGACATTGCTACTCAATGGGGAAGCATTGATCAAAGTGTCCATCCAATGCCATCTTAGAAACAATCCTAATACTAGTAGCGTTTGGAACTTGAACTGTCATTGCATTTTTAAAGACTTTCCCATGCAGTTTTGGAGGGTTTTATGCCCCACTATCAGGGGCAAATCAGTTTTCTAATATTATTTCCAATGATATAAATAATACCCAAGGTGGAACGTCAAGCGAAAATATGTGATCTCTGAAAGAATCACCGTTTTTCAAACAACTAAGAATTCTCAAGCTTGAAATTCATGCTCAACACTAACTTCATGCACATGTTAGAGTTATTCATGTAATACCCCTGTTTTAATCCTCAAATTAGAAATGTATATTTTCATATATGGTCAAGGGCCAAACGTTGTCGTATGTAAACAATCTGTGTTGAAAGTAATAAAAATAAAAAACATCATCAACTGTTGACGGATAAGGACAAAGTCATGGGGGCTATGTTTCCACAAGATCAGGATCTAACGAGACAATTTAAGGAAATCCACATGCCTAGAATCATATGTCACCTCAATGGATCATTTTTTACTAAATATTTACCTCATTTGACTTATTAGAACCAATCACTAAATGCATGTAAGAGGTTGGTGGGAAATTCATCTCACCTAGTTAAGAGAGCATGGGCTAAGTATGCTCATGATGGGAATTGTATCATTGAATGCATGTAAGAAGTGTGTTAAAGAGTCATCTCATATAGTTATTGAAGCATGGGTCATATATAATCTTTTTGGATAACTGTGAGAGTCAAGCATGCATGGAAGAAGAAAAAAGGAAATTTGAGTAGAGGGAGGTAGTTAATTTTACAACTTGGCAAAATAGAGGAAAAATAGTTTTTGAACTAGGATAAGAGTAGGAAGACATACTGTGTTGAATATAGATTGATGGAGATGAGAATTTCATGTAGAATTATCTTGTCATGTGTATGAGGAGTTCTTGTTGAGAAATTACCTAAGAGCATGTGATATTGTTGTTGTGAGCACTCATGTTATAGTTGGATTTCTTGGATCCCCCAACTAAGAAATTCCTGGCCATTTTGTGTTGGCCCCATGGAAGGGATGAGGATTGTCTAAGGGATCGTGGTGCAAAGAAGGAAATCCCATCCCTTGGGTTCTACAAACTAATGGGGAAAAGAGTTGGGTTGTTGGAATTGTTGTAGGAGTCATTTTACTGTGAAAATATTGAGTATTGGGTTGTTTTGTGGTTAGTAACCAACCATAGGAACCATTCTTTTCTTTTCGACTCACAAGCCCAACTTGGGGGTGACTTGTTGCTAAGAGAATTGGAGAAGAAGAATCTATGTTTGGGTGGAGCATACATGGCCTACAACCACTTGTGTAATTGTTCATAAGATAATGTTCTAGCTACCGTGTTAATTATTGTTTTAATGTTGTGTTCTAGCCATTGCATTAATCACTCTTTTAATGTTGTCTTTAGTTGTTGAATTTTATTCTATGTTTTGGGTGTTTTGAGTGTTTTGTATGCTTAAACAGTGTGCAATACGATTTTTAAATTATTGATAGTGGCATAAGTCTTTTTGTCATGTTGTGTGCATTCAATTTTAATTGGTATTAGTATATGTCATTTTGGTTGGGTAACAGGTACATTACATTTCAAGTTAGGGTTTTGGTATTATTATAAAATATAGTTTTAGCTTCTTGTTATTGGATTTTTGTGAATGAGTGTAGTTATCATATTCTTTATCATAGATAAACTACCACCATTCTAACCACTATGTATTGTTGTGTATATTGCATTGTTTTGCACTATTGATTCATTAATAGAATTTAGTTTTAATTTTCATACTATACTTGCATTTATCTTGCGTCCCCTCTATAATAATATGTTTTCTTTCATTTCATTCTCAATACAATCCAAATCAAATCTTGTCAACAAAAAGAGGCAACTAGAGCTAAGGGAACATAACAAAACAAAATCTACTTGCACTTTGAAGTAGTGATAATTTTATTTTATTCTTACATTGTATCATAATACTCTAATTATATTAATTGTGGGAATTAATCCAAGTCATGCATCAAATATCCAAAAACTAAAATCAAAAGGACATCTATAATATTTTTGGTAAGCAAATTTGTAGAAAAGACATGGAAAGAAATAGAGGTTGTGACAAATTGTCTTAATGACAAGTCACTATAAAAATAGATTAGCATGAGCTTGGGAAGTAACTCAATCATAATTTATTTAACTTTGAAGCTACTCAATCTGCCACAAAATTTCTACAACACAAGAAGATTAGTTGATAAGTTAACCAATCATTGGTTTTTTGGCATGGGGCCATAATAAAGTTGTTTATTATATACTTCAATGTTTTTTTAAAAATAAAGAAAAACTTAAACCTAACAATGAATTTTTGCAAGGAAATGAATGGAATTTGCAAGAATATTGATAGAGGTTGCTTCTCAAGCCTTTCTTGTAAATTGTTCATCATTCTCAAACCGTCCTTCATTCATCAACTTCTCATCCAGCCGAAAAAAAAATTACATGCAAATATGGAATAGATGGTGTTCAGAGAGGCGTCAACTAACAATAGTTGTTGTTGTACACATATACAACTCAACACGATCAAGATTCTTGAACATCAAGGAGCATAGTTGTACACATCTACAACACATCAAGCTCAAGAATCCTAACATCAAGGAGCATTTGTTATGCCATTGGCAAGCAAGATGTTATAGCATCCATCTTGTGTAAGATAATGGAGGCATGTTGAAGGAGAACTAAGATGGGTGGTTCATTTTTATTTTGTTTTTATTTTTCAATTTATGGATTGTGACTTGGTCATAATTATAACTAGCATTGATAAATTTAACCCTAGATTTATTAAGCATTGAGAAAGATTAAAAGACCCAAGTGCAAACCTCTTGCCATTTAAAAAATCCAAAGTTCTATTTAAAAAATCAAAGATTAAGATGGATATATGTTAATTTATTTAAATTTATTTTGTTTTGTTTAGGTGAGATTATTTTTTCTTTTCCTTTTTTATTTTAGAGATCGAATGTTAATTTCATTCCCATGATATTTGTATATTACAGGCACCTTGCTTCTCTCTGTGCAATTAGTTGTAATCATTTTTCTAAGTACTATTTCTCTATGTTCCTTAAAATTATCATTATATTTTATCTCAACTCATAATCTAAATCATGACATGTGTATTTATAAATGTTATTACGGTTTTGAAAATGTCACAGTGATATATTTCCTAGTGTATTTTAAGTTCCAAGAAAATAATTTATAAAAATAATTCCTAGTTTTTGAGTTATAAAAAAATGTTTTGTAATATAACAAGTGGAGAGAAATTCAATTCTTTAAGAATATCATTTGACATCTCTTTGCCAAGATTATCTTGTGATTTTCTAAGCTTCCATGCCATTTTCATAATCAAACTTCTATAAGATGTGTCATGATCTATCAAATATATTGAAAATTTATCTCTTATATCTTTATTGAGAATTTTGATAAGATGTTTGCAACAATCTCATTGGACTAAACTCTCACTATATCATAATTTTTTCATATAACTTGATAATGTTCCTTTTGGATAATGAAGATGAAAATAGAAAGTAAATAGAAATAACACAATAATAAAAAAAGAAAAATTAAAGAAAAAAAAAACAATCCAAACATAAATTAGAACCAAATACTAATAATAACAAAAATATAACTAAAAATAAGAATTTTATAAAACATTACATGCAAAATAAGTATAATAAACCATTTAAAGAAATCAATTTTTACATCTCCATCTTACCTATTAAAGCTCAGAAGTATACGTTTAGGGTCCTATATATGTTACTCAAAGACACACTTAGTAACCACCATCTTTCCTACTTCTCTCTAAACAACAAGAAATTATATGCAAATTCCCAATCAATTAACTTTCTAAGTTGTTGAACAAGTCTCCAAGGTATTTTGTTCATTGTTTCTTGATAACAACATATTCAAAGGTTATTGTTTAGTGAAGCAGATGCAATTTCCCTTCTACTCATTGGATTATATCTGCCAGGATGAGTTGTAGGACTCATGGAGTTAGTCTGTACACTTCCACTCTGACTGATTCTTGCAAAATGGCCAGGCATGCAACTGTACAAACTATACACAAATGCAGGTTCTGTCTCAAGGGCAGGGTTCTAGTTGCTTGTAGAAAATCTAGATCTCCTAGAACTCGCATGCATGCTGGTACTATGGCCAGTTATTTCATTCTGAAAGTCAGTATTCAGATGTTCTGTAGATGAGGAAGACTTGAATTGATGCACACTATTTGACAAAGCGGATGTGACTGCTTTTCTACCAATGCTATTACTTCTGTCAGCTAGATCTATGGAAGTCATGGAGCTTGCAAGAATGCCTCTACTCTAGTCAAGACAATTGTCAAATGAATCTATAGATGAATCTCTTGGAACTTGCATGCATGCTATAAACGAATCTCCTAGAACTTGTTATTCTACCAATGTTATGTGGATCTATGGAATTCATAGAGCTTGCAGAGGAAAAAGGCCCTCCTGAAGAGACAGGGTCTGTCAATGAAGAAGGCCTGAATTGACTTGTTGCATTCTGGAAAATGTTTGAGGATATACATGTAGATATCTTACTAACCAGAACTGTAGATTTACTACTAGATAATCAAGGTATAACATCATCAACAATGGACTGTGATATCATATTCTTGTCGGAATGCCTTAATTTGCTCCATTTGTCTTCTTTATCTGAGGCATGGCAGTGATCGCTCATGGAATTTCCTTAGACCCAAAGCAAGCATGGAGCAAGCTTGTCACATACATAGAAATGACACTGCATAGTTGAATTACATGAGAAGCAATGTCCTGGACAAGTGTTCTTTAAATACAATATTATCACAAGCAATCTCTGTGTAAATAGAGAGCACATAAAAATACAGCATACATCACATGGTTCACATGTACAATTCAAACCAAACTTTGACAAATAATAACTATTCTTGGAAACTCTAAACTTAAATAGATTGTGCCTCAGTTAGCTTACCAGTGCACAATGTTTCTCGTGAGGTCTGTTGTTGAAAGGAAAACTTATGCAACAATGCCTTGAATGGGGATAGTCCCTACATGCAACCTGATAACGTTTTAAAGAATGATCAATTATCAATATTATGATATGAAAATTGAAAATGGAATATTAAGGCATAAACAAAAGCCAAAATGGAATGCTAATCCACAATGTTGTCCAGCATTCAAAATTATTTTCTCGGAGGCAAGCATATTTTACCAAGGATTAAGGATTGTTTTAGGATGCAACTCATGGATATGATGGAAGAAATCATGGATATGATCTCCCATAATACTAGAAAAAAAGTAAAGATGGACATAGGGGAGAAATTATGTATGGAAACACAAAAAGCATCATGGGCAGGCTTTCCATTAATGGAGTGTTTAGCCATTGGAAATAAGAGCATGGATAATACAGAATCGATGGTAATAGACAAGATTTTGCTGGTACTATACAACTTTGCACAAGATTCAAAGAGGATTATACAAGTTTGCACAAGCTTCAACGAAATCAGGTGAATGAAAGGTAGAAGGCACGATGGCCTGAGCCAAATGACTAGACTAACCCAATACGAGTGAGGTATCAGGATGACTCATGTGCCTTTCTCAAACTACCTACAACAATGCATGTGTTGAAAATAATATCACACTATAGGTGTACTAAGGCTCGAAGGATTTACATGGTTATTAACAGCTAGAGATTTCCTTCAGGGGGCATATTCTACTTATACTTTTCACTAACCATTCAAAATAACAGAGATAATGGCTGGAACTGGATAATCATTCAAAATAATAGAGATAATGGCTGGAACTGGAAAACTTACTTAGTCTAATAGAGATTTATTAGACTGGAAAGCTCTGATAAGCTCTAATGGCTAGAACTAGAAAGCTTTGATAACCGCCAATCATTTTGCATCCTAAAACAATCCTTAATCCATAAAACCCTCAGTGGAATTCCTTGAAATAGAGGATGGCACAGATTCCAGTACCTAAATAAATTGGTCTAGGGGGTTCAAGTATACTAGAGTGCTTGAGAGAGTAGAAAAGGAATGTAGGAGACATTTTTTTCGAACTTAGTTCGAACTTAGAACTAGACTTGAGACTGATATACATTAGTTCAAAAATAGAAGTAGACTTGAGACTTCAGTTACAGATCATCATTACACTTTAGTTCGAAAATAGAACTAGACTTGAGACTGGTATACTTTAGTTCGAAAATAGAACTAGACTTGAGACTTTAGTTACAACTCAGCATTACACTTTAGTTCGAAAATAGAACTAGACTTGAGACTTTAGTTACAACTCAACATTACACTTTAGTTCGAAAATAAAACTAGACTTGATACTTCAGTTGCAACTCAACATTACACTTTAGTTCAAAAATAGAACTAGATTTGATACTTCAGTTGCAACTCAACATTACACTTTAGTTCAAAAATAGAACTAGACTTAAGACTTTAGTTACAACTCAACATTACACTTTAGTTCGAAAATAGAACTAGACTTGAGACTTCAATTACAACTTGACTCTTTACAAGGCAATTCAAAATTCTCTTCATGGTGGATAATGTTACACATGCCAACGCACTAGATCAATACATTTATATCGTTTTCAATATTTAGGAATATCATTTGTTTCTAGATCATATGAATTTTATATTCAACCTAAATTTTTCTAGGTGCCTTGACTTTTTCTCATGGCTCACAAGGCTTGACTAGGCTCACAGAGGTTGTACGTTCCCCCCTGAATTTTTCACTAGTTCGTCTATGCTCACAGAGTATGTACATTCCCCCTCACTTTTTCACTGGACTGTCTATGCTCACAGAGGTTTTACATTCCCCTTGAATTTTTCATTAGACTCACATAGCATCTCGTTCGTCTTGACTTTTGGTTTGACTCACAGAGGTTGTACGTTCCCCTTGGATTTTCTCAATACCTCACAAGACTAGTTGATTCTCCAAATCTCCTTGGCTAGCCTCAGGGTGGCCCATATGGCATCTCATTGGAGAATGGCTATAGATGCTGCCAAATTTAACACTCCCTCTCAACGAGGGAGTCATTATCAGCCACACCAACCTTGCCTCTCAATTGCACAAACTGTCTCAAGGTCAAAGGCTTAGTCAGGATATCAACCATCTGCTCACTCGTGGCTATGTACTATAACTTTAGAGTCTTTCTCTAGACCAAGTCTCAGATGTAGTGGTACCTCATGTCAATATGTTTTGACCTATCATGAAATATGGGGTTCTCTTTCAATTTTATGCAACTTCGATTATCACAATGAACCACCGTCATCTCGAGCTTGTCTCCAAACAACCCAGAAACCAATTTTTTGAGCCATACTGCTTCCTTGCTAGCATCACTTGCTGCAATGTACTCAGCCTCTGTTGTGCTCTGTGGAATGGATCCCTGCTTCTATCTTGACCAAGAGATCATAATAGATCCTAAACGAAAGCAGTATCCATAAGTACTCTTCTGATCCATTGGGCTTCCTGCCCAATCAACATCTGCATACCCATGCAGAAATAAACCACCATTAGATGTATATCTCAGACCATAAGTAATGGTACATCTGAGATATCTCAAGATGTGCTTTGCTTCCACCCAATGTCTCTGTCTCAGTTCAGTCATGAACTGACTCATTGCAATCACTTCATATCATATATATGGCCTAGTGTGGATCATGTACATCAATGATCCAATCAACTACCTATACATGGTGAGATCCACCAAATCTGAACCTGTATTAGAATCATGTAGCTTCCTCAGGTTAATAATCATCAAAGTAAACATGGATTTTCAATCCATCATACCAAACCTCTTTAGTACATCCACTGTGTATTTTCCTTGTGCCAGAAATATCTCTCCCTTTCTTTGCCATTCTTCCAATCCTAGGAAGTAATCCATCAAGCCTAAGTCTTTCATCTCGAATTCTGAGGTTAGGTCCCTCTTACACTAGGTTATTATCCCTTCATCTCATGTTAGAAAGAGATCATAAACATGTAGGATTAGTATAACAGGTTGGTTACCTCTTACCTTGAAGTACAGATTTGCATCAGCATCACTTTTCTGAAATCTCAGGCTTTTAAGAAAGCCATAAATCCTATCATACCAAACTCTAGGAGCCTGCTTAAGACCATACAAGGCCTTCCTTGGCTCACATACATGAGTTCCCTTGTTATGAAGTACAAAACCATCCAGTTCTTCCACAAAAACCTCCTGTTCAATCTTTCCATTCAAGAATGTTGTTTTTACATCCATCTGATGTAGCTTCCAACCAAGAATGGGAGATAAAGTAATAATAGTTCGAATGGAGGTATACCTGGATACAGGGGAAAAAGTATCTTCATACTCTATTCCTTATTTCTAAGTGAATCATCTGGCTACAAATATTTCTTTGAACTTTTCCACACTTCCATTAGATGCATGTTTGATCTTATAGATCCATTTGGAAGAAACCACTAATTTGTCTTTTGGCCTCGGCACAAAGTCCCAAAGATTGTTCTTTATAATAGACCTATATTCTTCAAGCATGGAATCCTTCCATACTTGTAATTTATCTACTTCTTCAAATGAATAAGGTTTGGCATCATTAATTTTTCTCATCAGTGCAACATAGCCTCCAAACCTATGAGGCTTCTTCCTTTCCCTGAAATTTCCTTTGGGAGAATCTATCATTTCTACTTCCTACACTATTTCTTTAAGCCACCCTGGATTCCTTTTGGATGGAGGTTCTTAAATATTTCTTTATAACACTTTAGCAGATTCTAGGGGCTCATTACTTGGCCCTTCACGAGGTTCCTCCCTTTGATCATTTGACTCTTCATTTTCAAAAGAGGGTGAAGATGGTTGAACTAGTTCTGAATCCTGTTGAAGCTCTTTGGATTTCTTAAATGTGGCTTCCTCATGGAAAGTCACATATATACTTACCTCTATTTTCCTCTAACCTGGTACATAAATCCTATAATCCTTTGAGCTCTCATTATACCCCACAAAAACCCCTTTCTTTCCTGAGGGTTCCATCTTTGTCCTATTTTCCTTAGGGACATGAATATACATAGGACACCCAAATATCCTTAGATGCCCTACTTCAGGTTTGATTCCTTAGAAGAGATCTTCAAGATTTTTGTCCTTCAAGATAGAATGTGGACACCTATTATGAATATAAATGATAGTGGAGGTAGCGTTTGCCCATAAAGAATTTGGCAGATCCTGGTCAAACATCATTGTTTTCATTGCCTCACAAATTGTCCTATTTTTCCTCTCAGCAACTACATTTTGCTAAGGGTTATATGGCATAGTCAACTGTCTCTTGATTCTTGCTGACTTACAGAAATCCTCAAACTAAAGAGATTCAAACTCTTCTCCATTGTCTGTTCTAAGGATTTTGATGTGTTTCCCTATCTTCTTTTCAATAAAGGATTTATACTCTTTGAATTTATCAAATGTGTCACTTTTAGCTTTAAGAAAGTATATCCAACATTTTCTTGAGTAATCATCAATAAAAATGACATAATACAAACAACCACTGAGTGAGGAAAATGATGTGGGACCAAATACATTAGACTGAACCAGATCTAAGATGCCCTAAGCTTTGTTGTCACTACTAGGAAATGCTTTCTTTATATTTTTACCTAGCATGCATCCCTTACAAATTTCATTTTTACTAAGATAAATAGATGGCATGCCACATACCATGTTCTGTAGATCTGGAAGAGATTTGTAATGAAGATGTCCAAGTCTTATGTTTCACAACTCCCTGGAGATAGTCACATCATGAGCCAATGCCTGAACTGACTATCTTGACACGATTTATAGTCCTCCACTGTGAGTTCCAATGGGTTTTATTGTATTTAAGTGGCTACCTTTAGCCCATAGTAGTTCCTTCCTATCCTTGAATATCACCCAATATCCTTTGTCCTCAAGGGTTTCAACTGATAGTAGATTCTTCTTGAGCCCTGAAACATATAATACTTCATCAACATGAAGCCTAGCCCCAGATTCCAATCTGAAGGAGATAGAGCCTACTCCCTCTATCTTGTAACATTTATCATCCCCAAGCTCAACATGCTCTGCAAAAGATTTTGTCTCGAAATCTGAGAGGATATCCTTGTACCCTATCATCTGATTTGATGCACCACTGTCTACTAACCAAGTTTTCGGACCCATGAAAACTGAATTGGATAAGGCAGAAACCGAGTAATATTATTTCTATTTTCTTTCTCATTAGAAGGACTTTTCTGATTTATTTTGGATTCATCATCCTTAGTAGCTGAGGCATGATGTTTCCCTTTCCTTGGATATTTCTTTCTAAACCAACAATATTGATCAAAATGACCCATTATATTACAACTAAAGCATTTAATCTTAGATGTATCAATATTCTTTCCTTTGAATGTACCTTTGATGTTCGGATTCCTCTGAGAGCCTTTCTAGAAAGTGCCTTTCTTCTTTCCCTTGAATATTGATGCTAAATCTAAGTGCACTTTTTTCATTGGCTCACTCCTGGTAGTTGTGTGAATCTCCTCCTAGAGGAAATCATGCCATAACCTCTCAAACATGGTTTGAATCTCTCTCCCACTTACACTAGAAAAGAAGGTATCCCATGAAGAAGGAAGACTGTCAAAAATGGCCTACACTAAATCATCATTGTCCACTGTCACCCCTGTGACCAAAATATGATCTCTAATCTAGGCTATCCTGGAACAAAAAGATGCCACTGATTCACCTTTCTCCATATTCAAATACTTAAGCTTGTGACTAAGTGTCCTCTTTTGAATTGGAGCCTGTTTCTCATACATATTCACCAAGGTATCCATACATTCCTTGGCAGTCATTAACGAAGTCATTACATGCATTATACTATCTTTGACTGAGTCAAAGATGATTCTCTTTTCATTTTATTGACTCTTCCTAAAGGCCTCTCTTCTTGCATTATTCGTGGGTTCCTCCACCACTATGGTCACATACTGCTCAAGATCATGCTCCTGCAATATATTTGTTATCCATAGCTTCCACACATTGAAGTTGGTAGCTCCTTTGAGCCTATCCTCGACCCTAACTGAAATGGAGGATTCCATGCAATTGTGAGATCGGAAGAGCGTCGTGTAGGGAAAGAGTGTAGATCTCGG
>CBVK0100604524.1:0-25061 GCA_900067695.1 Picea abies | reverse complement strand
GAGTTAAAGCTATATCTTCTCGAGTCCTTATCCATTCGATCACCCCATTAAACAAATCGTGACATAAAACTGATGGGCGTTGGGCTCTACTCTTGCAAGAAATCCAGGAGTGGCTTCTGATGCTAACACCTTCCATACTCAGTTCCAAAAGCACAGACATCAAAACTAACTAAAAATTTCCAACTAAAACAGAGTCGGTTACAGGTCTTGACTAACCTTCTACTGCCTAGGCATAGCTTCCATGAAACTAACAAAAACCAAAAGACTGAAACTAAGAGGTGTTACAACACCTGGGGGTGCTCCTTCCCACCATCCGCCTTTCCCTTGCTATCTTCCTTTGGGGAGACCGTGTGGGTCTTCCTGATTTGGGTTGGTGCAACTTGTCCATCCGCCAACGTGATGTCCATGTGATGAACATAGCATAGGTAAAGGTGGAACTGAGCCGCCAACCTCTCCAACCTGTATTTTTGGTCATTCTCAACCTCTACCAACAGTTTGATGATTGTCTCCAGAATGCTGAGGCGACGTTGGATCTTGTCCAACATTGTCTTGGTTTCCTGGTTATCTTCCTGTCTTACTTCCCCCCATTCTAATTTCACTTTCCCGATCAACATCTTGGTTAGCTAGGCCATCTCTACCGCTTTTTGGTAGAGGGTTTCCCTAGGTCGCATAGCTCCCAAATCAGTCACCCAGTCTGCTTCCATCGCCATATCACCCCACTCTTTTCCTTTATGCTCGTCCTTTAATTCCTCTTCCCACCAGGTAATTGCTTCCTTCTCTTTCAGCGCAACCAGAGTGTGGAAGGTGCCCTCTGCATCTTTCACTGCCTGCTCCATTCTTGTTAACCGCCGTGAACTTTCCAAGAATTCCTTCCCAAGGGGGCTTCTCTTCCTCTGTGCATGCTTCAAATGCGTCATCCCTCTTTTCCTTTCATGTATCCTTCTCTGGCTATTCTTCCTATCCCTCACTTCACAAGTTTCCTTAATCGCTCTGCCCTTGAAACTATGTTGACCCTTACTGCTTTGCTCCTTCAGTTTGCTTTTACTTCTGCTGTCCCTCTTCTTATGGCATTTCCTCCACTACGGGCCTGTACTTCCTGCCATAATTTTCCCAAGGTGGTGCATGCTCCTGTCATTATTTGTCGGTAAGGCTCGTTTGATCATGATGGTACCACCTTCATCCATGTACTTTCCACTTCCCTTACTCGCATGTGATCCAACTGTGCCTATTCCCGTACCTGTACTAGGGGCTAGTGGATCGCTCCTGGTAATCACCATCTCCTCATGCCTTAGTTCAATCATTGCATTCACCTTGTTTCCTATCCATTCAACCTTGCAATCCCCATTGCGCTTATTGATGTATTGTCCTTTCTTTTGTTCGCCCACCTGCTGATTATAGTGATCTCGCATGATAATTGGTATCCAAGTGTTCGACAGTCATACTCTGTCTAGGTCCCACATTCTTCCGAGAAGCCTTCCGTTGTCCTCCTTGATGTGACTATCACTTCTGAAGCTGCCAACACAATCTTGTATTGCCAGGTGGTTGCAGTTTGTCCTAAGTTGTTCACTCGGTATCCTGGTCTAGGCCTCGTCCAGTTCCAGGCCTTCCTTGTCAACCCCCTCGTTGGCGAGTCTGTCTGTTAGTGTGTTTGTTGTTCTGCGCACCCAACAAAACTCCACTGTGATCAAGGTTTTCAGAAGCTTCTGGATTTTTTGCAAGGAGTGTGCTAGGCGCTAGTGTCGCTGCACCTTGCCCACTCTGGTGTCGTTTTGGAGTTTTTTCGTCGTGTTGATAACCAAGGTGAAGTCACCTTCCACAATAGTGTTTGTCATTCCTTCTCTTCGTAGGATTTCAAGGTCGAGATCCAGGGTGTTGAATTCCGATGCATTGTTTGTTGAGTTGCCTATGCTTCTCGCTTACAGGCAGATGATATTGCCTCCATTGTCTATGATCACTCCACCTGCCCCTACCACTCCCAGATTTCCCTTTGTCGCCCCATCAAAATTCAGTTTGAGGATCCCTGACAGAGGAGGGGTCCAGCTGCATACTCCTGTTTGGAGCTGTGGTTCATGGCCCACAGGTATGCTATAACTCCAATATTTCAGATGGAAAAATTCTAGGATGCGGGAATCTTAGTCTGTACATTGAATTTTCTCCTTCTTCTAGTTATGGCTTTACACCATTTCTCTTATTTGAGAGACTATTGCATCCTTTAGCCTCTCTGTCCGTTGGTTGTCATTCCTGAAGATGTGATTGTTCCTTTCCTTCCAGATTTCCCAGATGAACATCCCTGACGTTAAACTCCAACATAGGTTCACCATTTCATTTTCATTGCATCTCTAGTTCCAGTCTTTGATGGTAGCTCTGTTTCCCCTCCTGACTCTATTCGATTGGCGGTAAATGCATGCCACCCAATCCCAAATTTTAGATGTGTAGCTGCATTCGTTGAAGAGGTGATCAGTTATTTCCTCCTTGACCTCACAAAGATGGTAGAGAGAGGGACCTGTGAATCCCCTTTTCATGAGGTTCTCCCAAGTTAAAATTTTGTTGTGTAGTACTACCCATATGAACATTTTGATTTTTTTCCATTGGTGACTCTTCCAGATCTTTACCCAATGTGGGTCCGGATTTTCTTGGTCTTGGCCCGCGACGTAAGACCGGGCTTCTTTTAGGTTAAATTCACCCCCATTTTTCCTGCCCCACCTCAATTAATCATCTTCTTTCGAGACCTCGATTTTCCTTTTCCCCAATTCCCCCTTCACCTCTTTCGTTATTGCTTTGATCTAGGCTCCATTTTGTGGATTAAGCTTGTCCCAGATCCTTCATCTGGCGTTGCCTTCCCTTTTCTTCCAGTATTGATGGATTTTTCATTTTTCCTTGCCTGAGCATTTCATGTTTGAGCTCCTCCTTGTCTAGAGTTTCCAATCTGGGTTCCTGTTGCCACGCATCCTCCCAGAACCTTGTTGTTTTTCCATTTCTGACTTCCTAGAAGCTGTGATTCTGGATCTAGTTTTTATTTCTCCAAGCGCGATTCCAGATGGCTGACCCCTCCCTTGTTCCCATGAATCAAATTCACTCTTAGTCGTTGATGTTCAGGGCATATTTGGATTTCCAGAGATTCGTCCACGGCACCAAATTTTATTTTACCCATCTCCACCAAAACTTTTCCTTGTAGGCTTCGTTGGTTACCTGTGGGTCTTGTAGCCCCGTGCCTCATTTTCTCTTCGGTTTGCATACCTTATCCCAGGCCACCAGGGCCCATTTATTTTTGGTCTCTATGCCTCTCCATAAGAAATCCCTTTGGATGGTTCTTATCTTTTGTAGTATGCCTTTGGGGGTTGGAAACACAGACATCATAAATCCAAGAATTGCTTGTAGGACCATTTTGGTGAGGATAAGACTTCCGGCCAGGTTTAGAGCTCTATACGTCCATTTTTTTACCCTCTCTTGCAATTTATTGATAACCCCTTCCCACATTTCATTTCTGCATGCTCTATTCGTTAGGGGGATTCCCAAGTATTTCATTGGGAGCGTTTTACGTTCAAACCGCAGAATGTTGGCCAAGTTTCTTTGAATTTCTGGATTAGTGTTGAAAAAATATATCATGGACTTGGAGTGATTGATTTCATCCCCCGAGGCTTCCCTGAAGTCTTCTAAGATCTTTTTATAAGCCTTCAGTTCCTTTACCGTGGGTGTGCCATGGAGCAGGATGTCATCAACAAACTGTTGGGGTGTTGAGGTAGGACAGTTTTCAAACGGTTTGAGGCATTTTATTTCACCAGTTGTTGTTTCATTTTTTATACTTCTGCTCAGCCCTTCCATCATTAGAATGAACAGGAAGGGGGATAACGGATCCCCTTGTCTGATGCCTCTAGACAGGTAGAAAGGTTTGGTTGGGGCTCCATTAATTAACAACGAGAAACTTGTTGTTGAAACTAGAGTGATGATCCACTTGATCCAATACTGGTCGAAACCAAAAGCTTCCAGCATCTTGGCCATGTAGTGCCAACTTATTTTGTCATAAGCCTTCGCCAGGTCAAGTTGGATTATCATCCCCCATCTCCTTTGACTTTTCAGAGTGTGGATTATCTCATGGGCTTGGATGATATTATCCAGGATTTGTCTCCCTTCCACATAGCCAGCCTGTTCCTGTGAAATCAGTGTAGGAAGGAGTGGTTTCAGTCTATTGGCTATGACTTTGGAAATTATCTTATAAACCACATTGCACAAAGTTATTGGCCTGTAGCGATCTGGAGTTATAGATTCATTTTATTTTGGGATCAAAGTAATCATTGTGGCATTTAAATCTTTCAAGATGGAGGTCGAGCATTTGGAGTCCTCCACCACCTCATATACTTCATTCTTAACCACATCCCAACAGACTTTGATGAATTCCACCATGAAGCCATCTGGGCCTGGGGCCTTTCCATTGGGCATCTCCTAGACCACTTGGTCGATTTCTTCCTCTGCTATGGGTTTGCATAGGCTAACATTATGATCCTATGTGACCAATTTAGGGATGTGTTGAGTTATCCTCTGGATGGTCGCAGATCTGTCTATGTTGGGCTCTTTGTCTATCCCCTAGAAGTGATTGACCAGTGTGTTTTCAATGTCTTGGTGGGATTCTCTTTCGATCCCGTCCTGATCCCTAAACTTCAAGATTTTGTTATGAGACCTTCTTGCTATGGTTGTTCTGTGAAAAAACTTGGTGTTCCTCTCCCCTTCTTTAAGCCACCTTATTCTAGATTTTTGGCGCCAAAGGGTTTCTTCCCGCTTACATCTTGCTTCCCATTTCTGGATCATTTGGTTTTCTTCTTTTTTTCGGTCCTCTATGTATCCCTCTTGGATGCAAAGTTCTCGCAGCTTCATCATCCTGTCCTTGATGTTTTTTTTCCCCTGTTCTATGTTCCCAAAGACTTCTTTGTTCCACTCCTTAAGTTTTTGTTTGATGTACTTGAGTTTCTTGTGTAGTTTGAACATCCTTTTCCCTTGATCCGGGAGTTCCTCCTACCACCATTGGCTGACGTTCTCCTTGAATGTAGGGTGGTCGATACAAAATTTCTCAAATATAAAAGGCATGTTCTTTGGTGTGGTCTGAAAATTTGCTTCCAATTGCACTGACTAATGATCCTATCCCCCCTAGGGGAGAATGTTGTAATCCAAAGCTAAACCCTGCATAATGATGGATTCAGAGACCAGGAATTTGTCTAGCCTTGTGGCTACTTGGTGGCGAGCTAGTCGTTTGTTATTCCAGGTGTACTGTCCATTGTTGGTCCTGATGTCCACAAGCTCCAATGTGTCTATGAAAGCTGAGAAATCTTTTGCATCCCTATCCAATCTCCGATTACCCCCTTTTTTCTCAGCTAGAGTAGTAATGATGTTGAAATCCCTGGCCAGAATCCAATGGAGGTTACTGGTTTAGTATTTTAAATTCTCTAGGTCTAGGAGCATTCTCCTCTTTTCCTCCAGCTCCTAGGGGCCATACACATTCGTGCATAGGACCTTTGCCATGTTCCCTATAACTTGCATGTTAATAGATAGTGTGTGTCTCGTGGCCTCTTCCAAGAGTAGGTACACCAATTGTGGGTTCCACAAGGTGATAATTCCTCTCACCGTCTATTGGTTTTCTACAACTAGTATCTTGTACTTGCTCCAGTGTTTTTTACCAATTCTTTCCATTCTATCCAGATTGCATTTGGTTTCTTGAATGAAACAAAGATCAAATTGTTCCTTCCTTAGTCTATTCTTAAGGATTCGTTGTTTTCGTGGGTTGTTTAGGCCTCTTATATTCCAAGTTATAATTTTCATTTAAACAGGTGGGGGGGAGTTGGGGAAGAGATTTTTAATCTTACCCGAGTTTATCAACAGGGCTCCTAGTTCTTGTAGGGAAACGTTGTTTGATTTCCTGCCTTTCTTCCTCCTTGCCTACTTGGGTGAGTGTTGTAGTTGTCCATCTCCTGTTTGGATTCCCAGGTGTCCTATCTCGCCATGCATGCACTTGGTTCCTCTAGATTTTTCTTCCTCCCTTAGGAGGAAGAGATATTGAATGTGATCCAGTTTCTCCATTGGCACATTGTCAACTCCCTACATTTTCCATTGTTCCGGTATGTTCGAGAGGTCTATCCCTTCCCTTTCCACAATGTCTCTGAGATTTGGGTCTTCTGTTCCCACCTCGCTTGGTATCATCTCAACATCTTCTTCTACCTCCTGCATTGGGGTGCTGGGGTCTTCGTTTCCTCCTTCCATAGAACTCGCGTTGCCTCTCAACTCTCCCTTGTTTTTTGGATTTTCTATGTTCTCATGAGTTCCCTGTTCAATTGTTTCCCTGGATTTTGTTCTTTCCTTTCCCCCTTTTTCCCCCTGGTTGGGGGTGCTTCTTCCTTCTTATCTACTCTTGGCTTACAGGTTGCTTCCTGTTGGGGCCTTGCTTGTCTTGTATTCCCTCTGCCTTTGTGGTTTGGCCTCACAAAACCATCATCATTCGGCTATTGTTTGGTATTTTCCGGTTCTTGTTTTTTATTAAGAATGCATTCTCTTAGTAGATGTCCATGTTCATGGAACCTTCTGCATCGAAAAGGGATCTACTCATAGTCTGTACTTTGGATTCATTCCTCATCCCTAAAATCCAAGCTTATGGCTTCTAGGAGAGCCCCCGAGACATCCATCTCTATGCAGATCCGTGCATAGGATGTGTATCTTCCTTTTAATGTTGCTTTTGATGTCTTGACATATTTTCCAAGCTTGTTCCCTATTTCTTCAAATTTGGATGAAAGCCAGTAATCGAGCGGTAAGGAGTAAAGCCTTAGCTAGACTGGGACATTTTTAAAGGTTTCTTTCTCTAGGGAGAAGTTTTCCTTCCATGGCCGCATGTACAGCCCTGCTGAGGCATGGAAATATGCCCCACCCCCCCCCTCAAAGATTGTATCCTTGTCCTCTAGGTTCATGAAGACTGTTGTAAAGAAACCTTTTGATCCTAGGTGGAGTTCAACTTCTCCACTCGGATTCCATTGGTATTTTATCCAGCTCCGTAGAGTCTTTTTTGTGGGCCACAGGCCCATAAACTTGCAGATTAGTGTATGCGTCTTCATCTGATCCTGGAAGAGTTGAGTTTGGGGGTCTTCTAGGATAAATTTGGGGATCAAAGTTGTTTTAGGTTTACACGGGTTATGCCCACCTACCCCACTAGGGTTCGTCGTTTCTTGCATACTATTTTGGGCTTCTCTAGCCTCCTCCCCCACGCGATCACTTTTTCTTTGGTTGACCTCTTGATTCTTTTCCATCCCTGATCCCGAGGTGTCGATCAAGAGTTCCTTAAAACTGACGCCGTGTGGGCCTTTCCCTCTATCCACCACTACCTTCTTGTAGGAGGGAGTTCCACTCCCTCCCCCTCTGGTAACTATGTTGGTCGCCACTGCTGAAATCGTAATTGTTAAACCCTAGATCTGAATCACTCGTCAGAGGATGTCAAATTGCTAGAACCACCAATTAAAAAGGTTATTCTTATTTAGTTGGAAAACATCTTTAAAAAGGCTTTTTGGATGAGGATAATTTGTATGTGATTCCTCTTTCTCGACCATTTTGGACTCTTTTCCTTTTATATCTGTTTGATAATTCAAAAGATTAAAATTGCATTGCTTACTTGGGTGCTTGGTTTATATTTATAGGTGGAGCAATTTATTTTGCATTAGATCTTAATGCCCTTTCTTACATCAAATTCCATTTTGTATTTTAATTCTTTTATTTCTTTCAATATATCTTTGAGAAATCCAAAAAAAAAAATATAGATTAAAGATTTATAGTTTTTTTTTGATTTCTCAAAGATATATTGAACGAGATAATCCACAAGGTTTGGAAGCAAAAGTTAAACTATAAACCAATAACCTTTTCAAACGTTTTTTGGAAATTCACCTATTAAAGAAATATTTAAAAAAAACTTCATTAAAAAATATTTAAAAAACCTCATAAAAATGGAATGAGAAACCCATTAGTAAAAAAGGAAACAAGAAACAACATTACTCCATTGAAGTGGAGGAATCTATGGAAAAAAAAATATTGATGAAGTTATCTCAAAAAAGATAGACTTCCTCTACTTCCTTCTTTTTCAAGAAATAAAGAAACCCACAAAGAAATAAAATTATGGAAATGCATAAGAATTTTCCTCTCAAACATCTTAAAGGAGAAGATCCTTCTCTTAGTATAGATGGGAGTCAATATCTACCATGCTATGCAACATTGAATGCTAAGTGAGGGCAGGTAACCACTATGCTACACAACATTGAATGCTGAGTGAGGGCAGGTATCCACTATGCTACACAACATTGAATGCTAAGTAAGGGCAGGTATGTACCGCAGGAGCGTTCAATGTTGCTTAGTAGTGTGGATAATGTTTCCCTAGTATAAATATGCAAGTAGATTAAATTAATGTGAAGAAGTACTCTCAAACATCTTAGGAGAAGATCCCTCCCCTAGTATAGATGACTGCCAATATCTACCTTGCTACACAACATTGAATGTTGAGTGAGGGAGGGTATCCATCTTGCTACGCAACATTGAATGTTGAGTGAGGGAGGGTATACACTCTACTACACAACATTGAATGTTGAATGAGGGTGGGTATGCACTGTCATTGAATGTTGAATGTTGAGTGAGGGAGGGTATCCACCCTGCTACACAACATTGAATGTTGAATGAGGGTGGGTATGCATTGTCATTGAATGCTGAATGTTGAGTGAGGGCAGGTATGCACCATCAGAGCATTCAATATTGAGTAGCAGGGTGGATAATGTTTCCCTAGTATAAATAGGCAAGTAGATTAAATTAATGTGAAGAAGTACTCTCAAACATCTTAGGAGAAGATCCCTCCCCTAGTATAGATGGTTGCCAATATCTACTTTGCTACACAAAATTGAATGTTGAGTGAAGGCGGGTATCCATCTTGCTACGCAACATTGAATGCTGAGTGAGGGTAGGTATCCACCCTGCTATGCAACATTGAATGTTGAATGAGGATGGGTATGCATTGTCATTGAATGTTGGATGTTGAGTGAGGGTGGGTATGTACCATCACAACATTCAATGTTGAGTAGCAGGGTGGGTAATGTTTTCCTAATATAAATAGGCAAATAAATCAAATTAATGTAAAGAAGTAAAACAAAATGGTCTTTTCTTCCAAAAATTTTAGATATTTTTAAAATTAATGTGAAGAAATATTAAAATAATATTTTTTTCTTTTAAAATTTTTAAATATTTTTTAAATGACTTTAAATAATTTTTTATAAGTTCTTTCACATGTAAGATGGTGTAAGATGATTTAGGGAAAACTATTAAGAAAAGAGAAATTTAAATATGATGGTATTGTTAGATTTTTAAAATTATTTTAATGTAGTTGATTCAAAATATGTAATTTTAATGACAAGGTATATAAAAAATATATTCTACTTTTATGTAATTTTAATGAGAGATTATATAAAAATTATATTTTATTTTTATTAGAATTTTTTTTATAATTATTTTTAAAACAATAATATTTTTAATTTTTAATATGGATATTCATATAAAATAAAATAAAAAAACATATTTTTATTAAATTATTGTAAATTGTTTTTAATAGTTTATATGAAGAGGATCCAATTAAGGTGTAATTATTATTATTATTTTATTCCACTTTAAATTTTATAAAGTAAGTATAATTTTATTTTATTTTTCCATTTTATATTAAGTTTCTATTTTTTTAAAATAAACTGACTTTATTTTTATTTTTTTTAACTGTAACGGATATGGGATTTATTTAGCTGAAAAGAAAATGGGTCTTTGCCTAAGCGACCCTTATTACAATGTTGTTTTCTAGCTGCCTTTACTTATGGTTTACAACATTCTCAGGGAATTTGGACGAAGCTTTCATTGTTTACAATTAATAGTCCTTTCATAAGTGTGCTGCCTTTGTTCGCCATCTGATCAGCTTCACTGTTTGACCTTCTTAGAATATGATAAAACTTGCACGAGTTGAAGTCTAGGAGGACTCTCGTCAATCTGTCCAAGGTTTTGTTTAGGCTGGCGTTGCTGAACCGTGCCTCCGTGTTTAAGTTTTTTATTATTATCTCCGAGTCTCCAAAAACTTGAAGGTCTTTGACTCCTTTTTCTCTGGCAATAAGGCAAGCTTTGATAAGCCCTAGTAACTCAGCTTGATTGTTGGATTTCTGACCTAATCCCCAACAGAAACAGTCTCTTGTGGTCCCGTTCGGGGAGTAGATGACCCCCCCAGCGCCAGCTACACCGGGGTTTCCTTTGGACGCCCCATCAAAGAAAATTGTGGTTATATTTTTAATCCGCCACCAAGACTGGAATTTGTCATCATCATCTCTTATACGCCAATCTAGTTTGACTGTTTGTGGGGAAAGGAGTTGCTTACTTGGATAAGGCACAAGAGGGCTTAGCCACCTCTTTTCCTCTGGCTGTAACGGATGAGCCTCTTTAAAATACTGTTGTTGGGTAGCTTCCAGGAGGAAAGATTTAGCTTTTGCAACTACTTGCAACGGGGAGTGTCACACCTCTTTAAAAATCTGATGATTGCGTGCCAGCTAAATCTGCCAACATACATATTTGGGGATAGCTGTCCAGATTTTGCACCAGAATGACTTGGAGGGAATTCGCTGGGGATAGATATGAATCCAGAAGGCAAAGAGTTCTGCAATAGAGTTCTAGGGAGGGATTGTGATCTGGAAGTCCTGTAGCATGAGACCCCAGACCTCTTTATCAAAAGTGCAGTCCATGAAAAGATGTTGGGCTGTTTCGGAGTTATTGCTACATAACACGCACCTGTGTGGCCCCGCTATGTTCCTTTTCTCCAGATTATCTCCCATTAGAAGTTTATTGTGGACCAGGGTCCAGAAGAAGAAGTTCACTTTTGGTATGGCTAGCAGTTCCCAGACATTTTTCTAGAAAGCCGAAGTTTGACTGCTGTTTCTTGAAGCCTGCAATGCTCTATATCCTGCTGTTGTGGTGTATACACCTATCTGGCCCCATCCCCAGCTATCTTTCATGGTCCTATTGACAGGGGCGGCATCCTCCAACATATCTTCGAGCATGGATTGTTGCAGAGATAATCGGGCTGGGACTCCATGAAAATCCCATCCAACCTAATCTCCACGTTGATCCCATTTCGAGAGATCATATAAGCTGTTTACTCCTGCTCTTTCCAACCAGGCTCTGGTTGGACGACCATTGACTAATGGGGAAACCCACGGATTGTCAATGCATGCTTTAATTAGCTTAACAAAGTGAGGCGAGAAGTCGAAGGAGAGAAGAACATTGCACAGGAAAGAGCGGTTAACTCTGTCAAATGCATTTGCCATATCTAATTTTATCAACATACCTTTCTCTTTCCGCTGAATGCTTGAATGTATTATCTCCTGGACTTGGATTACATTATCCAGTATGTGCCTTCCTTCCACAAAGCCACCTTGTGGGCTGGAGATCAGTCTTTTTAGAAGCAGCTTGATCCGGTTTGCCAGTAGTTTAGCCAGGATCTTGTAGGATGCGTTACACAGTGATATGGGCCTAAATCTTGCAAATGTTTCAGGGTTGGAGTCTTTGGGAATTAATGCGAGGTAAGTGGAGTTGGTTCCTCCTCCTACCTTGGCTTTTTTCATAAACCCGTTTATCATTTTCTGGAGATCATCCTTGATAATATGCCAGGAAGATTTGTAAAAGTGGATTGTGAATCCGTCAGGCCTAGGTGCCTTATCTGCCTCCATGGACCAGATTACTTTGATGATTTCTTCCTCGGTAGTTGGTCTACAGAGTAATGCATTGTCTTCAAAACTGATGAGAGAAGGGATATTAGAGAGGAGATCGACAACTTCCTCGTCATTACTTTGAATATCTTCTCTATATAAATTCCTGAAATGAGACTCTGCAACAGCTTTGACTTGGTTGAAACCTTTGCAGACTTGGCCATCCACTGTTTTTATTTCTGCTATATGATTCCTGGACAGTCTCGCTCTATATTTCCGTTGGAAAAAAGAGGTGTTCCTATCCCCTGCCTTCAGCCAGAGACTTTTGGATTTGAGTCTCCAATATTCTTCTTCACTTCGAAAAGATTGATATGTGGATCGTTGCACTTTTATTTCTTTTTCCAACATCTCTACTATGATGTCTTTGCTTTCCATATCTGTTTGCAGGGTCTGCAATGACTGCACTGCTTCTTTTCTTTGTTCGGTAGGAGTTGGGGCTGGTTTCTTTATCCAGTCCTTCAGAGCTTGTTTTGTAGCTTTCAACTTTTGCTCCCATACATAGCTTGAGGATCCAAAGAAGGAATTGGCCCATGTTGTTTTTACTATCTCTAAAAAGCCGTCTCTCTCGATCCATAAAGGGCTGAATCGAAAAGGAATAGGGCCCATGTCTTCTTCTTCTTCCAGGAGAAGATGTATTGACTTATGGTCTGAGGTAAGTTTAGGCAGAATTTTGGTGATGATGATCTTATTGTTCATCATTATAGCGCTTTGCACCAGGAATCGATCTAAATGGGCAGAAATATGGTCCGAACCCACCCTATTATTGGACCAAGTATACATGCCTTGGACAAGGTTGAAGTCTAAAAGGTCCCAGGACTGTGTGATCTCCTCTACCTTGGGTAGCATGGGGTCTCTGTTATTGGAGCCCCCCCTCTTTTCTTTTGCTTTCATTACAATATTCAAATCCCCGGCTATGATGATATTGCTGGGAGAAACCTCCTCTAAAAAGACTGAGAGAGAGTTCCAACATTCTCATTTTTTAGCGTAGGAAACAGGTACATAAAGATTAAAGAGAGAGATGGAAAACTTACTTGCTTTGTGCTTCAATTCCATGTATATCCAATGCTGGGTTTCATAATGCTTATTCAGATGGAATAGGTCTTTGGTCCAAAGAGTTTCCAACCCTCCAGAGGTTCCCCTTGAACTGACTGCTTTGCCTGATCTTTTATTCCACTTTGTTCCACTGATCTCTAGAATGGCTTGCCCTTCTATTTTGGTCTCCTGGAGCATGAGAATATCTGAGGGTGTTTCTTTCAAAAGGTCCTTGACTGCTTCTATTTTGGAGGGATTCCCCAGTCCTCTACAGTTCCAAGAGATGAGATTCATTATTTTTTACTTGAGGGGGGGGGGGTGGTGTTGGGACCTCCCTTGGAAGGCCTTGGTTTGGTGTTTCGCCCAATAGACATTTCTATTGTAGACTGACTTCCTTGTGTTTTGTACCTTTCTGCCTCTTCCTCCCTCTTTTCTTTACGGGATTTCCTTCCTTCTTTTTTCGAAGGACGCTCATAGGTTTCATCCTCTGAAGATCCTGAGCTTTCCACTGGCTTTTTCCTTGCGATTTCTGCATAAGAAGGATTGGAGGGGCTGCCTTGATTGGCTTCAATCTGATTTGCTTCCCCTCCCTCTTCGTTTGAAGATGGTATTTCTGCCTATTCCACATTCTCCTGGGTTGGTTTTGCTTGATTATTCTGAGCACTTTCTGTCCCTTTTGGAGTTGCATCCGTTTCTTGGCCGGTTCTGGATCTGCTAGGACCACCGGTAGTATGACCTTTACCTGTGCCTTTTTTTGTGTTTGCATTTTTCTGAACTAGGGTCCATTAATCCCCATTTTGATTGTCTACTTGTTCCTCAGCTTTCTTCTTGCAATGCTTTGCAAAATGTCCGTACCTGTGACAATGTCTGCATTTAAAAGGTAGTTGTTCGTAGTCCAACTCTTGGACATGCGTCCACCCTGCTACAGTGAGATTGATTGCTTTAGGAAGCCCCTCTTCTAAATCAACTTCTACGCAGATACGGGTGCAAGAATACTGATCCTTTCTTGCAGCTTGGTCTATGTATTTTCCCAGCGCATTACCAATGATCTGAAGGGATTTTTGATTCCAGCAATGGAGAGGTAGGTGAGGGAGCCTGACCCAAACCGAGACAACAGAGGGGACGTCTTGGGTGGGGTCAAAATCTGAAGACCATTTGTTTAGATAAAGACCCTGAGGTCCCATAAAATATGGCCCATTTTTGAAGATTAATCCTCTGTCGTCCGGGTTTTCGAAGACAAACACAAAGAAACCCTTTCCTAAAAAAAAGATTTTGACTCCCTCTTTGATCAATGGCTTCCAATTCCTTTGAGTCCACTCCTCCATCGATTTGGGGGATGGCTAGAGGCCCGTGAACTGGCCTATGAGACCTCTCTTGGCCAAGTTCAAGGCCGCTTTGCAGGTTTCTTCTTCCGGCAGGGCCACAGAAGGGATTGAGTCCATTTTCCTTACAAACTTCTGCTGACTCGCCGAGGGCGGGTGCTTAGGTCCAGCAACAACCATGATTCTGAAAGCGAGAACCTCCGAGGGCGGATTTGGATCCCCAGGGGCGTCCATGATCTAGAAGAGCGTCGTAAGCCAATCGAGAGGGCGCAGAGGCCTCAGGGGCACGCTGTAGCAGCCTGCAACCCTATCGCGAGCTATGACCTAAAACTGACTTTATTTTAACCTCACTATTCTTAATACAATTATGTAAATTATAAATTATATATAAAAAGTAAAAAAAATGAATTGAATAGTAAATATACTTTACAATAAAAAAAAATTCAATAAAATGCCTTGAACAGTAAATGTAAGGCACAATAACAAAAATTCAATCCATTTATAAAGTGATTTCCAAAAACACTTTTCAATGGGTTGCATTATCATATTATTTTTGTTTGTTTCAAAGGTAGAGAGTCGTCAAAATGGTTGATATTTTATTTTTTCAAATCAAATGTGAACATCATAGATTATATTAAATATGTAATTAGTTAAGTTTATATTAAATATATAATTGGATAACATCTTACAATGATGTAATTATTTTAATAAAGTAATGAACACCATAGATTACATTAAATATGTAATTGGTTAAGTTTAAATTAAATATATAATTGAATAACCACTTACAATGATGTAATTATTTTAATAAAGTAAAGTTTTGTGAGTAATTTTTTTTTTAAATAAAAGGCCATTGTAAGTGTAAGTGGGAGTATTTATTTGACCCATATTTTCTAACAATTATACTTTCCGTGAAACTTTGTTGTATGCACTAGCACGCCACAACCACAAAAATAAAATTTTCTCTCAACAAACAATTATACATTTTAATATCATGAGCACCCCATTTTTTTTCTTAAAGAACCATATAACAAATCAGGTAACACAACTTTTAGATTGATGCACATAAAGTTCCATGGATAATTTGAGGTTAAATATCGTTTATCCCACTTTTGGAGATATACATTTTCCACCATGTTCCATATGATGTATGTTGCATTGTCAAATAGGCCCTTACTTTGTGGACACTATGGAAAATAATGCTAGAATGCCTCATCAAACCCATCAATACTCCTCCATCGTCGTACTTCCTTTGCCTTAAAATTGTTGTCCATGCTTAAAACACCAAAACTTTTAATCGTGAATTATTTTTTTACATCCAAAAAAATATAATGAAATAAAATGCAATGTGCATGATTTCAATCAATTGTAAAAACATATTTTATATAGTTTTATTTAGTATCTATGATGTACATAGTACCTTTTGCATCATTATTGGGTTTATGGGGTATTTATTAGATAATTATTAGTCGTTGTTGAAGGCGTAGAGGGACTGTAGTGATCAATAATTTGTTGACTTCATATTAGTTTGTCCTTTGACTAAAAATATTTGCATAATTTTTATTGTTGGAACTTGAGAACTAAAAACATTGATTTGTGTATAATAAAAAAATACCATATATGTCATGATTTGATTGGATAACAGATTGGAAGTCTTATTGTCAGCTTCGCTATTCCCAATGTTTTATATGTTAGCATATCCAAAGTTTTTGATCATCTACGGTCTTTCTGAATTTTTACTATCTTTTTGAAATGTTTAGATATCCAAAGTTTTGAGCATCGAGAGTCAGTTTTTTATTAGTTCACTTCATATTAGTTTGTCCTTTGACTAAATTTTTTTTTGCACAGTCTCTATTGTTCGAACTATTATTACTATTTTTTTTTATTGTTATTATTATTTTATATTATTATAAAATAATGTAGTAATTATTTTGCGTACGTAACAGACCTGCCGCACTGCATTCTTTCTTAAATGTTTACACAACGTGAGGCCCTTTGGTGGTCCTGATAGACTTAAATGTTTACCTAACAGGCCTCACAGCCTTAAATGTTTACTTAACAGGCCTGTTACAATACATTTTCCTCCGATTTTTTTTATGCAATGTTCTCTATAATGAATATGGGCAATATTGTTCTTCAGCGGCATTACTGGTTAACTGGTTGATGCTTGCTCATTGCTTGTTCACTAGTTTCTTGTTTGTCTGTTTTTGTTGCTCTTGTTTGCCTATTGGTCTTGTTGCAGTTTGCACGCTTGCAATTCCGCAACCACAATTGGAACTGCACTTATTTCATTCCTCGTTGACGGGTGGGTTTCGGAGCCATGTTTAGCTTCCTATTCGTTGTTTGTTGTTTTCTCTTTGCAGTTTGCAAGTGAGAAATTTCAATACTGGAGATGCCTGACTCAAAATCCTCTTGCAGAACATCTTTGTATGTGAGGAGAAAATACGATTTCCTTTTCTTGTATGTCACTGTGGCTGCAATGGAGGTGGGTTCCGTGTCGAACATTGGCGATCAGGATTACAGTCCTGCGTCTCTGGTCGTAGTAGTCACATACAAAGATGGGCTGCAAGAGGATTTTGATCACTCAGAGTATTGAAAAATACCAACCGTGCAAAATGCAAATTTCTTAATTGTTTATGCAGTGGGAGGCCTTTGGACGATCCTCACATCTTTAAATGTTTACTTGACAGGCCTCACAGCCTTAAATGTTTGCTTAATAGGTGTGTTACAATACATTTTCCTCCAATTTTTTGATACAATCTTGGGTGTAGTGAATTTGTCCAATAATGTTCTTCACCGACGTTCTTGGTTGACTGGTTGATTCTTGCTCATTGGTTCCTTGGATGCTGCTTATTGTTGTTTGATTTAGCTTTGCAGAGTTGAGGTCCTGCAGCTACAGTTGGGCCTTTTGGTGCTTGTTCACTGGTTTGTTGTTTGTTGCTTGCTCTTGTTTGCTTCAATTTTGCAAGGTTGGGGTCCTACATCTGTAGTTGGACGTATTGTTGCAGTTTGCAAGCTAGGGGTTGCACTTCTGTCCTTCCCCATTCACCAGTGGGTCTCAGTGTTATGGTTGTATTCCTGCATTGCTTAACAGGCCCGTTACAATACATTTTCGTTCGATTTTTTTTTTCTTCTGCAATGTTGTCTGCAGTGAATATGGAAAATAGTGTTCTTTAGCGACATTACTGATTCACTGGTTGATGCTTGCTCGTTGCTTGTTAACTGGTTTCTTTTTTGTCTGTTGTTGTTTCTCTTGTTTTCCTATTGTTGTTATTGCAGTTTGCACGCTTGGGATTCTGCAACCGCGATTGGAACTGCGCTTATGTCATTCCCCATTGACGAGTGGGTTTCGTTGCTAGGTTTACGTTCATATTTGTTGTTTTCTATTTCTAGTTTGCAAGTGAAAAATTTAAATACTGGAGATGCCAGAGTCAAAATTATCTTGCAGGACATCTTCGTATGTGAAGAGAAAATTCAATTTCCTTTTTTATATGTCACTGGGTGTTATGGAGGTGGGTTCTGAGAAGTCACATACAAAGATGTTCTGCAAGAGGATTTTGATCTCTCCTAGTATTGAAAATGCTTACTTGCAAACTGGGAAAAAAAAAGCACACACGCAATGAATAAGGATGCAACCATGGTAGTGAAACTTACCCGTGAATGGGGAGCGACATAAGCATAGTTCCAATTGTGGATGAAGAATGTGAACCATGCAAACTGCAACTTTCTTAAATGTTTACACAATGGGAGGCCTTTGCACGGTCCTCAGTCTTAAATGTTTACCCGACAGGCCTCACAACCTGAAATGTTTTCTTAACAGGCGTGTTACAATATATTCCTTTGATTTTTTTATACAATCTTGTTTGTAGCAAATTTGGGCAATATTGTCTTTGTACTTGTTCATTGGTTTGTTGTTTTCCGCTTGCTCTTCTTTTCTTCAACTTTGCAGGGTTGGGGTACTGCATCCGCAGTTGGACATGTTGTTGCAGTTTGCAGGCCAGGGAATGTGCTTCTGTCCTTTCCCATTCATCGGCGAGTCTCGGTGCCATGGTTGCATTCTCATTCATTGGTTGTTGTTTACTATTTCCAGTTTGCAAGTAGTAAGAAATTTCAATATTGGGAATGCCTGAGCCAAAATCCTCTTGCAGAACATATTTTGTATGTGACTACTACGACTAGAGAAACAAGAGTGTGACATTGTCCTGGTGTTGTTATTGGGGTCATTGTTCCCCAGAGATCCCACCTCTTTTGCAGCCATAGTGACATGGAAAAGGTTGAAAAATCTATGACAAGTGCATTCAGAAGAATACATGAAGAACATGAAAGAAATCATATTGATACTATGAAAACAATACGTGCACTTGGAAATACATTGCTTACTCTTCAACAAATCTCTGTTCAACAAACAATCGATGTTTCACTTTCCCTGCCCCTGGACTGTGGTTCAAGGAAATGTGTCTTCACAAACACATCTCCACTTGAGAAACGGAAATTGGAACATGGTTTTACAGTTGGGCCACCAAAAAATACTATTAAGATATAATAATATGAAAAAAAATGCAATAGATATAAACAACATCTCTTTTGACTTGAACCAGAGTTTGTCGAGCTCCAACTATATTTCATAGTTGAGAATGTTTTTCCCATAGTTAATGTGTTTCTATGGCTTCATAATTATGATACTAAGTGTTGTTATGTGAGGGATAAAGTTCTTATCTCCCTTTCTTTTTCCTCTTCTATACTTGCCCGTTTTTCTCTTTTCTTCTTCCCCTCTATTATGCGTTTTTGGTTCTATACTTAGTTGTGTTTCTGTGCTCACAGGTTCCCGAGGTGGCGAATTGACAAATCCCCATCTCCATATATATCTTCACATCACGAGTCCGACTGATCGTCGTTCGTTTTCATACTTAGCCAATTTTATGAACGCAGGTTCGTGGATAGGCGCTATCGAACTCTGGTGCCCCGTGTTCGGGGTATACATCTTGCACCCAAAACTTCGGTGATCTACAATTGGACCCTAGACTCCTCGAACTCGCAATCCTAAATCTACCTACGATGACTCCATCTGATCGACCCGCCTTTCCATACTTAGTTGAGTCTTCAAAGTTTCACGGGTTCACGGACTCCCGGGTTCACAAAAGTTTAAAAGCATTTTTCGCTCCCCTCCATCCCCGCCACCTTCTGCCCTTCCCAATGCACATTAATTATGCTTTTAATAGTGACAAATCACCAGACAGGTTTGAAAATATTGGCATTAATAAGAGGAAAGATCGAGGACATCTCCCATTAAAACACATTAACAAGCGAATATTATGGGATCTGATGATTTTTTTGCGTCCATCTTGAATTGGAAAAAAAATGTTGGTTATTTTAGTTTTTTTAAGGCATCATCATAGTAAGAGAGCAATATTGTACTACCCCAGTGTTACCCACAAATGTTTCATGTCATTTGAGAATATGCTTGCATATGGAAATGTTAACTCATGTTATTAGAGACTATTCAACAGACATATTCGAAAATATTTGCATTAATAGGCAAAAAGATCGAGGATATCTGCCATTAAAATGAATTAAACCAAGATTTACAGAAGATTATACTATCATCCTCCAACGTTCATTTTAAATACGTATTCCCATTTCCCTCTATCATCGAAAATTTAGGCTTTAAGGTGCCTTCGTTGTAATGTTCCTGGTCATCCACAAGTGAGACAACTTAGAGATGCCATTCAGGCCCAATTGAAAGATGAGGGAATGGTTTTATGTGACATCATCTTTGAGAGAAAAAAATCATGTTAGCCAACAGAAACTCAGACACAAAAAATTCAAGTATCTTGTGATTGGTATTCTCCCTGTATTCAATGCTTTGGTTGGTTGAAAGGCCTGCTTGAAGATTTGTATGTTGAACTTCTTTGTTTTGTTACAGGAAATTGGAAGGGACTTCCAAGTCACCTACAAAATGATCCTTTGTTTAAGTATATAGCTTCTTCCAACAACACAAATTTAGCAAGTGTATCAAATCCTGCAGACCACACAAGAATTTATCTTTCTTCAGAGGAGTCACACATATTGTGGCTTGCAAAATGGTCTGGAATATTCGGAAATGACACCAAATATTACTCCATGCGCGAATATACTCAGAAGGAAATTATAAATTTGGATCCTCACGAATGTGAGAAACTGTATGGGTGGTTGAATCAACATCCTAAAATTACAGAAGTTTCTATTTCAAATTTTGTTGAGCGACTTTTGGGTATGGTAACAGACTTGACAGAAAGTCAGATTCTTTGTCAAAGTTTGTTCGCCAACCTCTAGATGTAGTGACAGACTACACATACAATCAACTTTCTATCGGTACTGCACATTTTTTTCACTATTCCTATGCATATGATTGCATCTAGGTCGTAGACATTTGTTGGCACAGGAGCAGAACCAGGGTTCAACGCTTCAACAACACACCAAAAAAACCCTAACTACCGACCCTTTCGAAAGCACCTGCGAAGCAGATGAAGTCTCACCCAAGGTAGAGGCAGGGGGTTTTGCAGGACTCAGGTGTCTACAACCAAGATGGGACACAGATCTGTGATTACAACACTTAACAGAGCACTTAGACAACAAAATGCATTAGTTCATGAGTCTCATTCACATCGCAGATCGAACCCTAAGTATAGAACAACATAGTAACAATAAATATTAATCCCTTAAAATCTCTTAGCACATAGCATTAGCTCAGATCTAAAATTCAAATACCATTAAGCACTAAGAAACAACATTAGATGTATTCATCATACATTATAACAACAACACTAAGCATAAATCACATAAACAACATCGCACAAAGCACATCAAGACACAGTATATACGTGGTTCACCCCAGTGTGGGGCTACGTTCACCAACTTCATCTTCTTCTTTATTAATCTTCAAGCTCCTTACACTCATTTGCTCCTATGCACAAAGCAACAGAGCCAAACCCGCAGTGGACAGGTGATCTGCACACAACGCACTAGATCCACCTTCTCCAAAATCAGGTAAAGGCACAGAGCCAACTCCTTAATAGCACAAAACCTTACTTTACACAGCCATATTGCACAAAGCAACTTCCAATCTCTTACACTAAGACAAACATAGAAGTAGCAAATGGGAATAGACCAGTATCAGGTGAGTACGAGAACCTCAAGTTATAGAAGTAGAGAGAGTTATAGAAGTAGCAGATGGGAATCGACCTATATCAGGCAAGTACAAGAACCTCAAGTTACAGATTTCTCCAGTACAAAAAAACAAAAAAATATTACATCAAGTAATTCATTTTCTATTTCTATTCATCATCTGGTAACACTGGCATTCTCCTGATATATGTATGGCGACCGGTTTCCATTTTTTAAATGGATTTCTTTTCAAATTAATCGACATGAAACATAGACTTCTTTGTTTTGGCTTAGAGATATGTGTCTTTGCACGAGGAGAGAGACCCCATATTCACGGGTTGTTTTAAATAATAATAGTATGAGATGATGATGATCCCGTATATTCAAACGTTACTTTCGGCTTCAAGGGAATTTAAATTCAAAGTATTTCCCATTCGAGGAATTTTCTGGTATTAATTGCATCGCTCACTTTCAAGCTCAATGCCAAAGTCTTACACGAGCAGGATTTTCGCAGAAAGGAACATATATTTTACTTTTGCATGACGCCTGATGATTCTCACATGATCACGAGGCATATTGTTGCATTGAATAGTGAATGATTATACAGGCTATCTCTTGGAAATTCTCTAATAAATTCAGAGATCAGAATCTTCTAAGCATGTCATTGAAATCAAGTCACGACGAGATTCAATGTATATTTCTGTGAAAGCCAAATATCCGTGTAAGAGTTGAGAGAGTTTATAGAACAAATCTGAAGCATAGAGAGTTATGGCGCCACCTAAGGGAGTAACATCTACATCAGGGATGAAGAAACAACGTAGTAAGCCGACTGCAATTCCAGTTCAAGAAGAATCCTTGAGCGTGGAGTAGCCAATAAAATTTCCCCGACCATATGTGCCACCCAGAAAACCCACATTGAAGCAGGTCAGACTACATAAGGAATCCAAGTATTCCATGGTTACATTAGTGATTGCCCATGGGGTCGTTGTCGAGGGTGACATGATAGGAGCAATAGAGAGCTTTAGATACTCGGACCACAACCTGTTAGATGTGAAGAATTTTCTAGATCTAGCGCCCCAGAACTATTTGCACAAAATAATGAGACTCAAATCACTGGTAATGACACTCGAGCCAAAGGAATGGACCACAAGGTTCCATCGAGTAGGGATTATAAATCTATTGGAGATACCCCATTTTGGTAGGAGTGCGGAAATCAACACATGTGTTAAGTTGTTCCTTAGTTGTGTCCATGGAGGATTCCTGTGGCGGGACGAAGCTGTGTCGATAGATACAAATTTGATTGCATGGATCACAGGATTACCTACACAAGGCGAGGACCCTTTGCCATTATTCACAGATAAGGACAACGAGAAATCATTGTCATAGAGGATCAAGGAGAAGTATGGAACATATAGAGGATCACATGGGATCAATGTGGCGAGCATCAATGATGATACAGTAAGGTTTTCGACACAAGTGTTGGCGTGTAAGCTACTAAGAAAATGTCCCAAAGATCAGGTACCAACGAGAGCCATAGTAGTAGTGGAGAAGTGTGTAGCAGGAGTAATGATGAGTTGGTCGACCTTTTTGGTCAATCAGTTTTTGACGGACAACTGGGAGTCACGGGAGAAAGGAACAAAGTTCCACTATGCATGGTTATTAATCTTGATAGCACTGACTGCATGGATGGAGCCTGAAGAGACAAAGTTCTTGGAAGGAATCCATAACACGTTTTTGGCAATGAGATATATGTCTTTATGGAATACTACACATAAGGATTAACAAATGGAAAGAATTAAATGTGAGTACAGTTGGATTAGACAACAGGTTTGGACTTGAAAAAGAAGATAACAGTTGGCAATGGGCTATTAAAGTAGATAAACGGACGACGAGTAAAGGTTATTGTTTCTTGATATTTGAAGATAATAAAGAGGAGAGAAAAATAGCCATGTAAGAGCTGAGAGAGTTTATAGAACATAGCTGAAGCATAGAGAGTTATGGGGCTACCTAAGGGAGTAACATCTACATCAGGGACAAAGAAACAATGTAGTAAGCTGACTGCAATGCCAGTTCAAGAAGAAGCCTCGAGCATAGAGTAGCTAATAAAATTTCCCTAACCGTATGTGTCACCCAGAAAACCCACATCGAAGCAGGTCAGACAACATAAGGAATCCAAGTATGCTATGGTTACACTAGTGGTTCCCCATGGGGTCACTGTCGAGGGCGACATGATAGGAGCAATAGAGAGTTTGAGATACTCGGACCACGACCTGTCAGATGCAAATAATTTTCTAGATCTAACACCCCAGAACTATTTTCTCACAATAATGAGACTTGAATCACTAGTAATGACACTCGAGCCAAAGTAATGGACCACATGGTTGCAACGAGTAGGGATTCTAAATCTATTGGAGATACCCCATTTTGGTAGGAGTGCGGAAATCAACGCACATGTTAAGTTGTTGCTTAGTTGTGTCCAAGGAGGATTCCTATGGCTGGACGAAGCTGTGTCGATAGATAGATAGTTGGATCACAGGATTACCTACACAAGGCAAGGACCCTTTTCCATTATTCACGGAAAAGGACAACGAGAAAGCATTGTCAGAGAGGATCAAGGAGAAGTATGGAACATATAGAGGAGCACGCGGGATCGATGTGGCGAGCATCAATGACGATATAATAAGGTTTGTGACAAAAGTGTTGGCATGTAAGCTACTAAGAAAATGTCCCAAAGATCAGGTACCAATGGGAGCCATGGTAGTAGTCGAGAAGTGTGTAGCAGGAGTAATGATGAATTGGTCGACCTTTTTGGTCAATCCATTTTTTATGGACTACTGGGAGTCACAGGAGAAAGGAACAAAGTTCCACTATGCATGGTTATTAATCTTGATAGCACTGACTGCATGGATGGAGCCTAAAGAGACATAGTTATTGGAAGGAATCCATAAGACGTTTTTGGCAGTGAGATATATGTCTTTATGGCATACTACACATAAGGATCAACAAATGGAAAGAATTGAATGTGAGTACAGTTGGATTAGACAACATGTTTAGGCTCGAAGAAGAAGATAACAGTTGGTAGTGGGCTATAAAAGTACATGTAATGTTCCCGAATTGGCTAGTCTAGGAAACATTGCTAATGTGTGTGTAGGATCAAAGGTTTACAACATATAAATGATCATACAAATAACAAATGTGACAAAGGACTGCAAAGTTTTTATTATGATATCTCCGTGGATTACAAAATGGCCAAATGCGGCTGAATAAACTGACAATACTCGATTAGATCAACAGACAAAGGATCTTAGCTGGAATACAAATAAGCAACTACAACTGAATAAAATAACAACACTCGGCTAGATCAAAAGACAAAAGGATCTTAGTCAGAATACAAATAAGCAACTAAAAGATAATACCCGGAATATGGGAGCACTGCGGAATCAATGAAGAATGATGAAAGACCTGGATGATCTTCCCGGTCACTAGGGTGTGTCTTTCAACACTGAAATCAACCAACTGGTGTCTTCCTCCTGGAATACACTAAACTATCTCTCCTGAGATGCACCTCTTCTCCTCAATGAAAAGTCATAATCTGCATAATGATGAATTAGGTCGCTGACCCTTCCTTTATAGCTTTCCAAAACCCTAAATCATGTCAAAACCCTAATTCACTATTGACTTCCAAAACCCTAAATCACTGTTGAAACCCTAATTCACTGTTGACTTCTATTTTTAGCTCATAATGACTTAAAAGCGCTTTTAACCCTTTTTA
>CBVK0100604522.1:0-13156 GCA_900067695.1 Picea abies | reverse complement strand
CACCGAGATCTACACTCTTTCCCTACACGACGCTCTTCCGATCTCACGCACTCTCTCTATGGTCAACTACTACGTCGGTTGTGGTTTTATTCTACCGCTACCCCTCCTGAGCTTCGTAACACATCCAAGTAACCACTTGGAACTTAGAAACATTTTGAGGTCTGAAATTAGTCTTCCAGACACAATTTCCGCTTGAAACCTCGGGTCCGAAGACCACTTATGCGGTCCATCCAGGCTCAACGTGGAAACATGGCTCTAATACCATATTGTAACATCCTCGGGCCTTCAACCCCACTGTCAAGCAATGCTACTGTGTGGAAAAATTCTCATAATTATATAAATAACATTCATTAAATCAAATTAACAAATTTAACTAAACAATACAGAGTAATCATAGGATTACTGCTAACATATAGTAATAATGGAATTAATATTAATTCATGATTGCAACGGAATACATGACAATATTGCAAGCATACATACATGCATTTTAATTGAAATTAAACACATGAATATACTTATATTTGAAACTATAGTAACTCCACCAACCACATGCATACCTTCCATGAACCTCCCAGCCTTAGACCATGTTGCTCATCACGCTCAGCAGTAGGTCACCCCTGAGCTGGGACTAGGCTCCACCCAGGGAAACAGAATCCTAGACTAAGCTAAGGTTACAGGAAAATTGCACAATACAACTGGAAGGATTCTCTTTAGGAGCCTTCTTACGCCCACTACTCATGGACTCTCATTCTCCACATGCTTGTTCCACCCAAGAGTATACACCTTCATAAGCACAGTCCATCGGTGCTTCACCTCCCTCTCTGGATCTCAGAAATAGGCCAGATCAGGAACTCTCAAATCTCCGTAGCTGGTGTTGGACTCTCTCTGGGAGAAAACTGCTTCCCATCAGACTCTCTCACTTAGAGAGAGCTTCTCATAGGCCTGACAAGCTGCCTTTTCTACCACAGGCCTGAAAACCCAATTATCCAACCAATTTTCAACTCAATTCCCACAAGTTCAGGATAACAACAACAACAACATCTTTTGGTTAACTCATGGGTGATAGTAGCAATAGGAAAATTGGGTGTGGACGTCTAGAAAAATGACAACGGGTCACTAAGACATAGCACCGTTCAGGTAACACTAGTTTCAGGATGTGTGACAAGAAATCCATGTAGAGGTCGAACACAGACTCGATGGTTCAGATAGAGGGTGTATCGTCTTTTCAAGAAAACATCACATGCATCGGGTTTCATAGCTACGTGAGGGTATGCATGCAGAGATCAGACGAAATTCCTAGTTTCAAACAACCGACGGTATAATGGAGGAGGAACCCCAGTCACGGATCAATTCTTGGGTTAAATTGCATGTGCCTGGGCTGACACGTGTTTCCCATGAAGCTGCATGCACTCCATCAGCATGAGTTCCCTTTTTCACACGTTCCCCCTTCCAGGAACTTAGGATAAAAACATACATTTCACATAGGTTTTGGAATAATGATAAATTATTATTCACAAGGAGTTAAGCCCCTAAGCTTAACCCCTCTCCCAACCTTTCAACCCCCTTTTCCTTACCCACTCTATGGAAGCTTAGTCCCCCATCACTCTTTCTTCGTGGTTGGTCTACACGCAGTGATGTTTATATTTTTATTAATCTTCTGCATAATTACATATACAAAAACAGGCTCCTGGCCTTAACACATAGGCTCTCCAGCCTAATAAACACATAATCCCACCATCTTATCAATACTCGACTCACTAGCCTACAAAACATGATTACAGTTCATAAACATGATTATAATTCATAATATAATTGGGGCACTACCGGGGGATATTACAATAAGGACAGTCATTTATCACCAATGTGATGTAAAAAGGACAATGGCTACCATTCCTCCCTACCTCTATTCATGACTTGAAACACCACTAAGTAGTCTTCATTTACATTTTTAATATCCAAAAAACCTTTCAACTTCTTCCTTTGAGATGGAATCTTTTCTAACTCAAAAAAAGGAACAGGGACTTTTATTTTTGACAACTTTTTAGTTAAATCAATGCTTAGTTTGAAATCCATACTTATAGTTGTATTTCCTGAAGAGGAACCCTTGGCATCCTTTACATCTCTAGAAAGGATGAATTTCTTGTTTGTCTCATTGTAAAGACAATACCCCTTGGTGGTATTTGAGTACTCGAAGAAGATGCACTTATGACTCCTTGCATCAATCTTGCTTCTTTTCTCCTTAGGAATCAAGGCACAACATGTGGAACCAAAGACCCTAAGATGCCTCACCAAAGGAATATGGCCATAGCACATTTGATAAGTAGTCTTGTTTTTAAGAGCATGAGATGGGTACTTATTTTTGACATAAACTGCACATAGAACTACAAATAGAATTGCTTCATCCCAAAACATCAATTTAACATTCTTGAAAACATCATGGAACAAACTGGATTTAGGAGTGTCATGTTCATTCCTTTAACTACACCATTCTGTTGGGGATTGTATGGAATTATGGTTTGATGTTTGATCCTTTGTTGGAGAAGTTAGATTTCAAACTCATTATATGTATATTATCTTCCATTATCATTACAAAGAGATCCAATATGAGACCGAGCTTCATTTTGAATCCATACATGAAAATTTGTAAAGGTTTCAAAATCTTGTGATTTATCTTTCAACAAATACACCCAACACATTTTGGTGTAATCATCAATAAAATTCATGATGTATTTGTTTCCATTTTCAAAAGGAACAAGCATATGTCCACACAAATCAAAATGAATCAGTTCAATTTTTCTACATGCTCTGTGTTATCACACAAGTTGTAGGATGGGAAAATCCTGACCCAACCACCAATTGGTGACAACTTAGAGAGAACCTACCCACTGTCACCTTAGGTAGGTGTTCCCGTCACTTTAGAGGTGAGGTAGTCACATCAAGGAGGGGAATCTCAGTGACCCTAGGGGGAACTGAGATGGAAAATGAGATGTATGGATGGATTCCCCTAAAGATCAATTCTAAATGGTATAGGGAACTTTGAAAAGAGTCCAGAGGGTTTCTTGAGATTGTCAATGATTTTATTAACTTGGTACTCATTTTCCTTTTTATAATTGTCTTCACCCCCCCTTGGACCCTCTTGATGAAAACATTGAGAGGGTAAGGCCCCCCAAACCCCCAGTTTATGAAATGGGATCGAAGAATCGCTGAAACAAACCTCTGAATCAGGAACATAATCAGGCTTCATAACCAACAATATCCCACTTGGAGACTAATCAAAACAACTCCACTGTTGTCGTACTTGCTAGACTATGATCCACCTTGGACCTGGAAAATTTCTCATACTCACCTTCATCCTTGAAGACCAACTGAAACTGAGAAGGAATTGAGTTTCTCCCTCATTACTATCTTTGTCAATAGGTCTGCAGGATTCTAGCTAGTATGTATCTTTTCCAAATTCAAATGTTCCTCTTCTAAGACTGATCATATGAAATGGTACCTAAGTTGTATATGCTTATTATTAGAATGGAAGGTTGAGTTATTTTGAAGATGAATGACACTCTCATTGTCATAGTACAATTTTCTATTATCCTACTTCTTTCCCAATTCCTCCATAAACCTCTATAACCAAATTATATCTTTACTAGCCTTGTAGCAACACCATACTCTACTTCCATTGTTGAAAGTGAAACAATCTTTTGTAGTTTTGAAATCCAACTTATTGATGTTCCACCCACAGTAAAAACATATCTTGTGGTGCTCCTCATACTATCTTTATCACCTACCATGTATGAATCAACATATTCCTGTAGAACAATGTTTGAAACTCCAAAACATAATGCATGAGTAGAAGTACCTCTCAAATACTTAAGAATCGCGTTTACATTCTCCCAATGTTCTTTACCTGCATTTTTCATATACCTTCTCACAAATCCCACTGCATGTGCAATATTAGGTCATGTGCAAACCATCGCATACATCAAGCTACCAAATGTTGATGAATAAGGGACCCTTGACATGTATTCTATCTCCTCTTGTGTATTAAGACACATTTCCTTAGTTAATTTGAAATGGTTGGCCAAATATGTACTAACTGGTTTTTCATTTTTCATTGTAAATCTCTCCAACACCACCTCTATGTAATCACCCTGAGATAATGTCAATTTATGATTTTTCTTGTCTCTTGTTATTCTCATACCAAGGATTTTCTTTGCAGCATCCAAATCCTTCATCTCAAATGAACTACCTAATTTCTTCTTGAGAGCATTTATATCCTCCATATTAGACCGTTCAACAAGCATGTCATCTACATACAATAGAAATATAATATAACTTCCAGTTTCTATCCTTTTAAAATAATCACAGTGATCATAATGACATCTACTATAACCTTGTTCTATCATAAACCTATCAAACTTCAAATACCAGCCTTAGATCTTTCTTTAGGCCATAAAATATTTTCTTCAACCTGCATACCAAATTGTCCTTTCCTTTGACCTCATACCCCTGTGGTTGTTTCATATAAATATCTTCCTCCAAATCCCCATGGAGAAAAGTTGTTTTTATATAACTATTCAAGATGCAAATATTCTACTACCACAAGACTTAAATTAGTCCTAATTGAATGCATCATAACAATAGGAGAAAATATTTCATGAAAATATATACCTTCTTTTGTGCAAACCCATTTACAACAAGTCTACCATTGTACTTCTTTTTTCCTCCATCTTCTTCCTTCAACCTATAAACCCATTTATTATGCAATTCTATCTTTCCTACAGGAAACTGAACCAAGTCCCAAGTCTAGTTATTTACCAAGGATTCCATTTCCTTGTTCATGCCTTGATCCCACTTCTTTTTGGTTTCTACCTGCATTTCCTCTTCATAACTTTTGTGGTTCACCAAAATCAGTCAACAATAAATAATACAATGAAGGAGAGTATCGTTCAGGGGGTCTACTTAATCCGGTAGGGATTCTAACAACACTTGTAGAAGTTTGAGGTACTTTATTCTCTTGTTGTTGTACATTTTGATTTTTTGGTACCTTTTGGAATCTGATTTACTATGTATTCTGTTTTTTTTTTATGTTTCTTTCCCTACAACTGATATTTTTACATGAACTAATCATTCAATATGACATATATACTCCTAATGATTTTGTTATTTTCATATCCCATAAGAGATAACCAAAATTGTTAACACCGTATCCAAAAAAGGTACACTTCTTGGATTTTTCCTCAATCTTTGTTCTATTTTCTTTATCAATATGGACAAATGCTTCACAACCAAAAGTCTTCAAAAAAAGTAGTTTACCTTTTTACCTATCCATGCCTCCTCTGGAATTCCACCATCCAAAGAGATTTGAAGTTCCTATGTTTATTAAGTAAACAATAGTATCTACACCATCTTTCCAGAACTATAAGGGAAACCCAACATGAAATCTCATACTCCTTTCACACTCCATGATTGTCCTGTTCATCCTTTCTAACACCATTTTTTTGTGGTGTTCCTAGAAATATTTTCTCTCTACAAATCCCATGGTATGAACAGTAATCACCAAACTCCTTGTTGCAATATTCACCTTCATATTCTGATCTGAGACACTTCGATCTTTTTCCTATCTCATTCTCAACCAAAGATTTTGATTTATTAGAAGTATCAAAACATCATGTTTTTGTTGAATGAAATAAACCCAAGTTTTTTTAGTTGCATTATCAATAAAAGTAACATAATCATGAGAACAACAAAAGAGATGATACCTGAGCTGGTCCCCATACATCTTTATGCACAAGATATAACCTTTAACTCTTATTTTCTTTTCCGACTCTAAGAAATCTGACTCTCTTTTGTTTTCCATAAACACAATGCTCACATAAATCCAAATCAAGTTGTTTAAAATATGGAAACAAATTTCTTTTGTGGAGTATCTACATCCCCTTCTCAGTCAAGTGTCTAAGACTATGATTCCACAGTGTTGTATCCACTCATGTAGAAGCTAAAGAGATAGAAGATTCAGTATTACCAGTACATAAATACAATGTACCTACCTTCTCTCATTCTTCTATCACTAGTGATCCTTTGGTGACCTTCCATACCTTATTTGTAAATACATATATACATCCTTCACTTACCAACTGCACTGTTGAAATCATATTTTTCCTTATATCTGGAACATGTCTTACCTCTTTCAACAACCATTGGTTTCCATTCTTTTTCTTTATTTGTACCTTATCCAGTCCAAAACTTTTGCAGTGTTTCCTATGGGGTGTGGAATGAAATGAAGACCCTGAATCTAATATCCAAGACTCAAAACTATTATCTACAGAAACAATCAAAGCATATTGTAACACATCACCTGTTACATTTGCTTCTTGATTTTTCTATTGTTGTCCATCTCTTTGTTTCTTTGGATCTCTACGGTCTTTCTTCATATTTCCTTTGTTCCCAAAATTCCATCACTCTATCTCTCCCAGTCTGGATTTGGATCTGACCTTCCTAGAATTCCCACAGTTACATGAGTCATTTCCTCTATCCTTTTTTCTTCCCATATTCTCCACGGCCAATGAATTATCTGATGTGTCACATGTTCTTTTCTATCACATTTTCTCACTAATGATAACACCAACAACATCATCAAATTTTAGAGTGTTTGAACCAAAGACATAGTTACTTACAACAATGACCAAGCCATTCCATATTTATAACAATGAGCACATGATTAGAAGAGCCCTGACCTCATCATCAAAGTCCACTTTTATAAAAGTTAGATGATTAATAACCGTATTAAATTCATTTAAATAATCTGCAATAGACCCACCTTCTGACATATTCATATTAAATAATTGCTTCATTAGAAACACCTTATTGGAAAATGAGGGTTTTTAATACACTTAATCTAGTGTGTTCTATTAGCTCCTTCGTTGTATTTTATTTTGAAATATTGAAAGCCACTGATGTTCCCAGGATCATCCATATCGTTCCTAGCGCCTTTATGTCAAGAACCTCCCAATATTCATCCTTCATGGCCATGGAATTATTTGATATTATGCCCAATGGTAGGAACAGATCCTTCTGATATAAGTAATCTTCCATTTTCATCTTCTGTAACTGGTAGTTTTGGCCATTAAATTTCTCGACGCTAAACTTTCCATCTTCCATCATTTCTCCCACTCAAACTAGGAGCCCTCTTTTCCTATGAGTTACCTTTCTCTCTGATACTAGTTGTTAGAATAAACAAGATCATGGAGAAATAAAATAAAACAAATGTGGAAATAAAACACAAAAGATACACAATACAATAGAGACATATATGTGTGGTTCTCCCAATGTGGGATACATCCACTAGACAAATTTCCAGGTCCTTCCTTTATTTTTTTCCAGAAAAATGAATGGATACAAACTACAACACACTCGTTGTAACTTCCTCTTCTTTCTCTCACAATATCCTCTCTCATAATACAATATTCACACACCTACATAGCCACAAGACAATTCCCTCATGAAAACAGGGTTTCCTTCTAGGGAAAAAAAAACCTAACATAAATTCTACCATCATATCTTTCACCTTATAATGAATTCTCCATATTGACTATGAAATTACAATATTTCAAGGGGAATTTTTTCCCAAAATTTTCCTTCGAGGACCCCCCTGATGACAATAGTGGGTGAAAATCCCCCCACACCCCCTGTTAGGAAATGGGATCCAATCAGGGCTGAAACAAACCTTTGAATAAGGAATATAATCAAGTTCCACAACCAACATCGCCCTCACTCTATACCACCCTCCCTCTCCCATTGATTGTGTTACACATCAAAATTACTCACCTTGATAGTGTTTCAAGTGTCGTCATTACAAGTGTTGCAAGTGTCGCATTTTGCTCACAAGGTCGCAAGTGTCGTATGTTGCTCACAAGTGTCGCAAGTGTCAAGCAAAGCATACTGCCATGATGCCTATGTCGTGCCTATAATGACATGAGAAGGACACTTGAAACACCTCAAACATCTGATTTGGAAGAGGAGAAATGAGTCAACAGGCTTGCAACCCTTTTGCCATCTGAAAGCACCTCAAAAACTGAGTTTTTGGAGAGGAACGGTCCCCCTTACACTATCTTGGAGTGCCAACGCTCCCCCTTACACTGTTAGGGAGCGTTATAGCACTCCCCTGGCCCTTTTGAGGGAGCGCTATAGATTTTGGAGCGCTGGCGCTTCCCTTAAACTTTTCAGGGAGTGCTACAATGCTCTGATGGCCCGTTTGAGGGAGCGTGGGCAGTTGTTAAGTTGTTGAGATGAATGGGGGAAGCATCTTTTCATTCTTGGAAGGCAGTTGGATTCGAATCCCTAGTCCAGCCATGATGCTAGGGCAGATCCTCAACTGAAGGAGGCAAATCCTCAACTTCCCCAAGGATATCTCAAGATTGTTGAGCCTCTCCAAGGATATATAAGCAAGCTTTCTAATGGTGAAAGAGAGGGAAAAAAGGAGAATTACACCAAACTTATGATCTCATAAGTGGTGCTAGAAAGAGGAAGAACTGAAGCTATGAAACTTATGATCTTGGAGGAAACTTACAGTCACATTGATCAGTGAAGCTGATGTTATTCAGATTGTGTAATTTTCAGGCAAGGGTTAGACGAAGAGGACTTGACGAAGCTGTCGCATTCGCATCTACGATTGTAAGTACTGCTATCGTTATTCTCATCAATATGACACGCTTGGCTTGTTTCTTTCTAGTTTGTGTCTAATGTCACATGAAATTATCACTAGTTGATAGATCTATTTTCAAGCTAGCATTAATAGAGTAGGAAGCGATCGTGTCTTATTTTGTCCATAGAACTCAGCGAGGAGCAAAAGGATTGGAGCGTAACTCGGAGCGTGCAGGGAAAAACGTCAGTTAAAAGGTACTTTTGTCATCCTTCCTTCTCATGTATTAGTTTAGATAGATTTGAAAGGAAGTCAGTGTCCATGATAAGCACTTTTCTGTCTAGGGTTAAAGTCAAGCTCTAGAGGTGATCTACCTGTCCTAGAGGTGATCTACCTGTCCGCAGGGAGATTTTCCTACAACAGAAACTGGCGACTCCACTGGGGAGATAGCCTCAAATCGAAACCTCTTGTTTGTATTTTTCTCCTCATTGACCTTGTTCTATCCCTTGATTGTTTCAGACCTGGTTCATTCCTCTTTTGATTGGTTTCATGAGCTGATTGGCTCCTTATTTTATCACACTCAGCATACTTGTCAAGTTTGAATCCCAATTTTTGGAATTTTTTGACATTTTTGGGATTTTTAGACCCTGGTGCCCCTGTCCTAGTGTTCGCAGAGCGCCAATGATCCCTAATACCTATACACAGAGCGCTACAATGCTCCTTTCCTTTGTCAACAGAGCGCCAACCTCTTTTTGGCCAAAAAACCCTCCAGAACTGCCTTGTTTAGGGTTTGCCTCTGTGTGTCTTCTGCTGGGTGATCTAGTGAGTCAACTTTTCTTCCCTTTTTAGACTTGACATCTGTCTTTTGAAGAATAAACACCTTGTTGATTGGATATTGTAGCCTTCTTCACCATTTTCATTGAGTTTTTCCTGTTGAGTAAAGCTTGAAACCTATGCATTGCTTTTCTTTTCTCTTCAGTTGAGTAAAAACCCTGGTGAGGGTCATCAAAGGCCTACAGACCTCTGTATCTTGTTTTCAGTCAAGGTCATTTGTTCTTCATTTTTTTGCTTTTGGGTGTGAAGTTTTCTTTTCTCTTTGATTGTTTCTTGTCATTCATTTTTTCGTTTGGATCGCTACGAAAAGGTGTATTGTTTGTGTGATTTTTGCTTATGCTAGATTGGTTTCCATTCATACCAAGAGAATCATTAGCAAGACAAGCATTGTGTTGTATTGATCATCACTCATACGAAAACAATAAAATAACATCTGCATGATTGATTGTGCATATCAAAAGGTATTTGAAAAAGTTTTTGCATTACATCAGGATTTGATTGAGAAAAGAATCATTTGAGGGTATCCCTTTTCATGCTTGTTAGTGAAAGAATTCTCTCTCTCCCTTAGCTAGATGTTCATCGAAAGAAAATGACTGCTTATCATATATGATGCATTCTTTGGGTCTGAGTCATAATTCCATTCGTTTCACTTCCATACACCCCTTTGCGTAAAGAACAGCCATAAAAATCAACGCTAATTAAAAGTTATCTAGAACTTTTTCTTTTCTAGGATCCTCCATCAACAGTAGACTAGGCTTAGTACTTTGGATTAGGGCTGTGAGCATAACTCTCCAAAGTTTCTAAAACAAACAGTAGCATCTTGAGTTAGGGAGAGTCAAATCCAATTATCGTATAAGTCTGCCTGGGATCCCCCTCTCACACAGGGATTACGCACGAGGTCGCATTCGGGTGAGCTACGGGGACTAACCCTCTGTGGTTTAACTGATTGTGGTGGTCAGATCGTATTATGGGGGTCACTTCAAGGTAAATCCACAATTACTGCGTGGAAGCCTTTTAGTTGATTTCGGGCTTGCTACCCTGCCCATATGTTCGGATCGAACTGTCGACTGTTCCCGCCCAGGGGCTGACTACGAATTGGTAACCTTAGTGGCCATAATATTTAGGGTATTACACAAGGTGACAGTGACGGGAAGTCTCACTGTACCTAGAGCAGACATTGGTCAAACTCACTCGGGCTCCTTGGAGGGTAAATCCACAATTACTGCGTGGAAGCTTGCACCAAGGCATAAGTCCGTTAAGCAGGTCACCATTGTAAATGTTCCACCCTATCCCCGCCCCTTCTGGACTTGATCATGCGATGTTGGATTTCATCACCAACTAGTACGGTCATCAAAAGAAGGTCTTGTTTTCTTGGTTGTGATTCTTAGATTCTATTAGCGTATGTTGTTTCTTTTATTTAGTGGACCTTAGGTCGAGTCAGTGTTAATGGCATCGAATCCTGGGAGTACCAATGGAGGAACCCCTTCTTCTGGGGAACCTTATACTTTTCCTTCGTTTGGAAACTTTGGTCCTCCATATGTTGCTACACTGAGTCTTCCAGGACTCACTATTGGATTACCAGTTTGGTTGTTCCCCACTCCGGTGATCCCAAATCCTCCCAATGTTTCAGTTGCACCTAATACTATGGATGCCAATGCACCACCCACACATCAACCTCATGTCGACTTTTCACCTTCTTCACCCATCAAGTCTCCTTCCATTTCTCCTTCTTCGCCTAGTGAAAGCTATAAAGCAAGTAGCCAGGTTGATCAGAAGAAGAAGAAACAGAAAGAGAAGAAGAAGAAGAGCCCGAAAAGGACCAAGACCCCAACAACATGAGATGTTGGCTCTAAGAAACCAGTTACTGTTAATAGTACTGGGACTGTTGATGAGATCAACAAGATTAAAAGAAACAATCCAAAACCTAAATTCCCTTGCAGCTTTTGTAAGGGTGACCACTTTCTGAGAGATTTCCCCGGTCTTACCCAGGTCTTAGAAATGTGGTCCTCCATGTCATCGGCCTCTGTCGGTGATGTCGATGATGCCCCGTCAACTAGTGATGTCTAGGTTAGTAAGAAGAAGAAAACTGTCAAGTTGCCTTGCATGTTATGTAAAGGTAATCATTACTCTCACCTTTGTCCTCGCATGGACGAGGCTTCTTCTCTTTTGGAAAAACTTCAACTTCCAAAAGGTTATCGTAAGCCTTCCTCCGACCTGTCATTAGTTGATGGACTGGTCAATCTGGTTCCATCCCCGGTCAGTCTGGTTGATCAAGTGGTCAATCTAGTTTCCTCCTCGATTGAACCACGAACCCAAGTAGCTGATCCAATTCTGTCATCGATCAGCCCCGCTCTTCATCAAAAGAGTGATGCCAAAGTGGTCGATCTGGTCTCTCCATCGGTCGATCCCATTCCTCCATTGAGGAATGCCAAAGTGACTGATCTGGTCCCTTCCCAGGTCATGTCCCACTCTTCATCTGAAGAGTGCCAAAGTGGTCGAGCCAGTTTCACCATCGGTCGATCCCATTCCTCCATTAAGGAATGTCAAAGTGATTGATCCAGTCCCTTCCTCGGTCAGTCCCACTCTTCCTCTGAAAAGTGCCCAAGTGGTCTATCCAAGTCCACCATTGGTCAATCCGATCCAATCATCGGTCGATCCTACCCTCCTTCTAGAGAGTAAACCTGATACTGCCCATGTTTTTCTCATTAATACAGACTCTACCGTGTCGGGGGCATTCCTCCTCCTCCTGTGGAACACCCTCCAAGTAATGAGGCCATCCTTTTTGATTGGGGTGTGCTAACTGGACCTTGTCTTCCCTCTCACGTTCCTTTCCAGATTATAGTTCAGGTTTGTGGTAAGGACGTTCCTCAAACGCTGATAGATGAGGGTGCGTCCGTTAGTATTTTGTCTTCTGTTGCTTGGTACGCTTTGGGTTGTCTGCAGCTTGCACCGGTTACACAGAATCTGTTATCTTTTAACAGAAGAACTAGTCAACCTTTAGGGATCCTTCCTAAGTTTCCTTTATCTTTGGGAGGGAAAACTGTCTTTATTGATGTCATGGTAGTCCGAGACCCCTTGGATTTCTCTTTACTCCTTGGGCGGGATTATTTCTATGCTATGAAAGCTATTGTATCCACTCTTTTCCGTGTGATATCTTTCCCTCACGATGGAAGAGTTGTGACTATCGATCAACTTTCATTCACCGGCCCCTACTGGGTTACCTCCCTAAGTGGTTCTTATATGCAGACAGTATCAACCCCGCCGCATGTCAATTATGTGGCATTATCTCCCATGACCTCAAATTCCGATGATTTGGATCTGGTAGTTGACATGGTGATCTCTTCAGTAGGGTTATTGGAGCCAGATCTCCTTAACCCTGTCATGACCCTTGACATGTGTTCCTTCCAGAGTGATCGTCTTCCATCTGACGAAGATCTCTTGGAAGCCATGATCGAGTCTTGTCCATTGAAATGGTATCCTTCCAGAGCATTATCCTCTTGGAAGCCATGATCAAGAAGAAATCATGAGCATAGTTTCTCTTCTCTGTGGCAAGATCATTAAAAAATGAAACAGAGGCCACTATCTTTCATGCTGGGGGCACATCACGAGCATAGTTTCTCTTCTCTGTGGCAAGCTCATTAAAAAATGAAACAGAGGCTCTGAGCATAGTTTTCCTCTCTGTAG
>CBVK0100604512.1:0-10050 GCA_900067695.1 Picea abies | reverse complement strand
AATCCTTCCAGTTGCAATGTCAATTGCCCCATGGAAGCTCACAATCAGATCAAAATCCTTCCAGTTGCAATGTGACATTAATAGATAATAATTTTTATTAGGAAATTGAAATAAAATTATTCAATAAACAATATATTAAACTCAATAAAAATAGTAAAAACAAGAATTAATTGTTTGAGTGGTGTATTTAATTAGTTGCATGTTCAAGATGTTGACTTGGTCGTGACCTTAAAATTAGAATATTATTATTATTATTACATACTTCAACAATACATCCTATTTTAATATGTGAAATGTAAATTTTTACTTTAGTAATTAGTTTATTATGATTTTTTTTAATAATTATTACAAAAATAATTAAGTGTAACACATTCCATTATACATTTCATATTACACATCTCAAAGTTAGGCATTTCATTATACATCTTACATATTACACATCTCAAAGTTAGGCATTTCAATATACATCTTATATGCCACATATTTTTCATGTTAGTTTATTATGTTTTTGTATGGTGATTATTATGAAGACAAATAAGTGTAACTCATTCCATTACATATTTCATATGACACATCTCTCCCATACTAAGGTATAACATTGTTTTATTTTGTTTTTGCTTGTAAAAGGTTTTAACAATCTTATAAAGTGGGTTTAAGTTAATAATTTTAATAGCTTTTTCTTTTGTCATTATCTTATAACAACTTTTTAAATCTTGGTACCTAATTAAAGTTAATTTTTGTTATTAATTTGTTTTTTAGGAATCATTTAATATTGTAGTAAATTTCTCTTTAGTTATTAAAATCCTATAATACAAAAAGTGAGTTTTTTATCGATTCAGAAATTTGACCAATTTTTTTACAATATAGGTTGATTTAGCATCAGGAAAACTCTCGAGGACATTGTTCTAGCATGGATGGATCTTGGATCATGGTAGAACTCTACTTATGCTAAAATTTATGTCAAATTCTTATGAGATTTGTAGCAAAAAAGAGTCTTTATTTGCTACAAAATTGACTTACTCCATTTTTGTAAATGTCATTCTACACCAAAAAGGTAGCTATGAAAGTTTACCTATAAGGCAATGGCAGTGGCTTGTGATCTAAAACAACGCACCAAACTCAATTAGTGAGGTCCCCTCAAAGTCTCACTCCAAGCAGCATTGTAAGTGGCAACAAGAAGACTAATCATGGCAAAGAAGTGAGAAAAGACATGAGAATTATTGTTACCGTGATAAGAATCATCATGGCAAAGGAAGAGACAAGACAATGAAGAGAGAGGACATGGATGGGAAGACAATTCAATGACAAGAACCCTTTTGCATGCAATGGAAAATTCAATTCAATGCCTCACAATTTACATGGTTTTGCATTTAGCTCCTTCTAGTGGAGACTATTAAGCCTAGACCTTCAATGTGCCTAATGATCAGATGCAAAATGGTGATTGAAAGCTTGTGTCAAAAATTATTGGAGACCCACCATTATTAATGAATTTTGTGGCTTTCAGTGTTTAACCAAGGTTGTTCTTTTATTAGATTGAAGTCATTTCTTTAATGTGGTTGTATCTTTATAAAAGGATCTTCATCGTGACACTTGTATCAGTTTCCATACAAACGAGTGGTTTAATAAGCCATTTCCAAATTCAAATTCAAGATGCATGTGAAAGAGACCGAGTAGCACATAATCGTGTAGTTTTCCATACTCCCCCTATCACTTACCTCTAAATCAGATTTCCACAATCATGGTTGTCAATTGCGTGTTTCCTTGGAGCGCTAGCACCGATGGCAATGGTGGAGAGCTCATTGTTCATGCACTCCATGGCAATGAGTTTGGAAACCAAGGAGGATCATTGCTATGTATGAAGAAGGAGTTTTCTACAATGGTTGTTTTCATCTAACTTCCTCCCTATGATTATATCACTGACATTGCCTTATTGTTTGGTGCCCTAAACCCTAAGAGAATCAAAGAGTGGATGGCTTAGCATACCAAAGTATTTGGCTCTTTATTGCACTTGGTTTTCCATGATGAAAGTGGTGTGCATGCTCAAGTTAGAGAGGTGTTGAAGCCATGGATTTGTTTTGGTCGTATGATGTTTTGCATGATATCACTAAGCAACAAAGTTGGACAACCATAAGCAATTCGCCATTGGAAACCATTGTTTGCACAAATACAAACCATGGCATAGCCCAAGGAATTAGCTCAATTAATGATCACTAATGTTTACGGGCATTTGGCTAGTTTTATTCAAATCCCCCTCTATTAAGCACCCTAATCTACGTTGATGGGTTTACTAAGAAATTCAACCATTAATATGAGGAAACAATCTTTGGGTTTTCATGTAAAGTTTTCTTTAATATGTGTATGTGTGAACACATACATATATATACATATGCAAACATACATATATATCAAGCTAAACTTCACCAACCTGAAACGATCTCATTTGTAACAACATGAAAATAAACTAATACAATGATGTAGCAATTTTTTTTTTTACACCATTCATTCAATACATTATCTAAAAACACAAGGTAACATGGAAGTTGTATTTAACATATACATGTACAAGTACAATATTTAATATCTCTACTTTATATAAGATTTTCCTTTATTATATTATAACCCACATGGGTCCTAACTCTTATCATTAGAGTATGGTTATAACATATACTATAATCTCTATTGATTATAACATATACTATAATCTCTACTCCAGTTATGACTTACCGTGACTATAACTCATAATTTTTTATAATAGACATGTACTACCTAAACAATAAATATAAGTTTGTTTCGTTCTAAATCCACTATATCCTAATTAGAACATGTTATGGCCTCACATAGAGACTATTGATTATGTTATACTAATAATTATAATATAAGTTACTTCACTGGATTTTCAAGGTTCTTAAAATTCAATAATTAAGACAAGAAATCCAAATATGTAGCTCAAGGACTTTATAGTAAAAGATAATCTCGCGAATTGTAAGTAGAGTCACTATTCATTCTACAGTATCATCTAATCCTTTCAAAAAGAAATTTTCAAATCTAGTTATAATTAATATCGGTGATAAACTTCAAATTTTGACTTAAATCTGATATATACATTTTGTTTATAGCGTGGGGTCAATTCTACAATGACCTACCCTTAAATTATATATAACTTTAAATTTTATATAAAACTAATTATTTAGTTGGATTAGGAGTAGTCTTTTAGTTATGATTAGTGGTAGATTGACTCAAGATGTTACTTTATGTGGACCATCTATTCTCTCATGTTTTAATTCATTTTTATTTTAAAAATCTTTTTTATTATCTTAATGCACACAAGTGCATTTACCCAATTTCATTATTATTTCTTCTTTCACTCAAATTTTCAGTCTAATTCCCTTCATTCCCTTTTTAAAGTTTTAATTTAACCAACCATCTTAGACTTAGACTCTTGTTGGATTTCTTAGCTTATAATTTAATAATTAATTAAATATTCTATTCTAACAAGGTCTAAACATTTTTATTATATTTTCTAGGCCATATAGATTTTTATTGACTCACAATTTGTTTACGCGACATGCCCTTCAAGACGCACTTTCGTGCTCTAAGGGTGTCACTCACCTTTAAATAGTTTGGAAGTTTGTCAGATGCTTGGAGTCAACACACCACTCGGTCGACCTTGTGAGAGACTAAGGGATTTCTAAGGAATAAAAATGATGTCTTATTGCACACCCCTTAGAATTCTTTGTGAGAGACTATCTCAATCTCCCCTCGCGACATCATGGACCTCTTAAACTAGGTAATTGTTACCCTACAGTCCAAGTCATAGCAGGAGTGTTAGTAGGCTGTGACATGGATGTTTCCACACCTCTCCCTCATCTGTTTAGTTTATGTGCATGTCCCCTTTACTCCTTATGTGATTCTGATTAAAAAACATCACCAAGCCTCCATCCACTAACAAGAACACTGTCAATAATCCATATACATAACATCCATATTGAAATCATCATATAACTCATGCGTGTAAATAAAATATGCAAACCAAATACAATCCACTCCCTAACTCAATCTGAAGTTCAAGAAAGTTTGGTGATGCCATCGACATGCTCAACCTATCATGTATCTTGTACACTCAGGAGAACTCATCAATAATACCTATCAATATATATACATCAATAAATTAACATATAATCACAATGAAATCATAATATAACTCATAATAAAGCAGAAATCATAATGTACCATAACCGGATCACTTGCTCGCAAGTGTCCTAAAAGAATAAGTCAGTATAAAATGTGCTCAGTGGAACTAGATGTTACACAACCGACACCAATCATGTCCAATTTGACATGATATATATATATATTATATATATATATACTAGTTTGGTGTCAAAGCTAGAGAAAAAGATCAGTTTGTGGTGCATTAGGTGGCTATCATGTGGAGGACGATCGGTACTGGTCAAGTCAGTCTTAGAGGCCATCCCCATTTACTGGCACACCCTTGTCCACAGTCCTAAAGGTGTGTTGGAGAAAATTCAAAAGCTTTGTTTTAATTTTCTCCGACAGGGAGATGTGAATATAAGGACTCACATTCGGTATGATGGCAAGTCTTGGCATCCAAAAATATCTTTGGAGGATGGGGCATAAAGAATATCCATAATTTTGGTCTTCTACTGGTAGAAAAATATCTATGGTCAGTACTTACAAAGGACAACTCCTGGAGCTAACTTTTGATCCAAAACAATATTTCTCCCATCACTTTGCTAGATTGGATTAAAGAAAAGATCATCATCCAATACAAAATGTCTCAAATCAGTGAAAATCCTTGACTCTTTCATTCCCGATCATACGTCCTTATATTTCTTGGCAAGTAGGAGAGGGTACCTAGGTGAGGATCGACATGGATGCTATTATGGGGTGTAGAAGAATTTTTTTTTTTCCTAAAGATTTTATTTCTCTCCTTAGAGATAGGGGCAATACTACCCTTAACTCTCTCAAAAAGTTGATGGAGACTACTATTTGGAGGCAAGGTTTGATGAGTGCAACTAAAAATGAGGGCTAACTACTGAACATAAATGATTTTGGGATCTCTTTATCAATGAATTGTGCCAATCGCATATCAAGTTCAGAGAAAGTCCTAATGAATTAATCTAGATTTACAATAAATATGGAGGCTCATATTCTATCAAGTTGGGATATCAGGCACTTATTTCTAGAGGGGAAAGGAATTATTGCTGGTGGTGGAAGAAACTATGGGTGGCAAAGATTCCAACCAAATCCAAAATCCTCATGTGACTTGGAGTGGCAGACAAGGTATTGATGTGGGACTAACTCCAAAAGAGAGGAAAATTGGGGGCCAATTGGTGTTCTTTATGAAAATCATAGGAGGAAACAAACTCTCACCTTTTCTTGATTGTTTTTTTTCTAGTCAAGTGTGGAAGGAGATTGAAGAGACTCTCAATCTAGTTTCACTATGGGATGGAATAAACTTGGAGGATTGTTTTCTTGGTTGGTACACCTAAAAAGAATTGGATATTTTCTATGCAGTGTTGTCCCTAGTGATGTGGGGAATTTGGCTCACCTGTAATGCTGCCATTTTTTAAGATATATCAACTTCAACCTTCAAAATAAAAAATCAAGTATCGAGGATATTTTCCGGATATTCCACAGTTTGTGTCATTTTTTCATTGGCGTTTCAAATTCGAATCAGGATTCATCATCAGGGCTAATTGTCAAATATGAAAGCTTGCTGATTGACTCAATTAATACTTGAGATGCAGGACAATTTTAAATCAAGTAATGGGTTTACTCCCATATTTAAAAATGATACCCAAGCAGTAAATCCCAAGAATATTTAATGAACTGCAAATCAATACGTCTCTCCCTTGGGTTTTCTTTGATGGTGCATGTCAGGGAGATAATAGATATATTGAAATTCGTTTCTTCCTTCATCTCTTTGATAATCATTAATTTCATTTCAAAGCTAACCCGAAAAGCAATTTGAATAACTTGGGAGAACTTTTGACTTTCTTTTACCTATTAAAATTTGTTTTGTACATAGGTTTGAACACTTTGCAAGGTTTTGGTGACTCTTTACTGATGATTAAATGGATGGAAGGAGAAGTGCATGTTCAAAATATAGGACTCTTACCTATTGTTGACCAACTCACATAACTGTTGATCTTTTTCAAGAGATTAGTTTCACACACACTGATCCGGACTAGGCCAAGAACAACATGAAGGAAAAAATATAACAAGGAAACAAATAGAGATATTGCAAGAAACACAATAATACAACCAAATTCAAATTCTATTAATGAATGGAACACAAAATACTATAAAATGCAAAGCACACAAACTAGCTAGAGTAGTCGTAGATTATCCCTGAAGAGAGATGTGTCGGCTACGCTCATTCGCAAGAAGTTGATTACAAAGAGGTGAAAAATGAACTTTTATCATAAGCATAAATTGAAGGAGGAAAAAACCCTAAACATCCAAAAATATAACCTTAGGAGATGAAGCTCCAAAAGGATTTGTGGGCCCCGAGGTGGCTAGTTAACATATAAACTTCTCGAGGGCCCAAGTTTTGCATACGATCTATGTTTTGGGCGCACGATAACTCGTTGGAAAAGTAACTAAGAACTACAACTTTGGGTAGGCTAGGGCATGCCATGGAAACCCTAGGTCCTTGAATGGCCAAAAAATATCGTTTAGGGCCTCAAAACGACCCTGGAAGTTTGGGACTCAAAAAACCGTAGAAACACTGTCAAGATGTGGAACCATTCTCAATTAGTGGAACATGTGGGTGGGCACCAGTATCCACCTGGATCAATCCTCCCCCCTTAGGAATAAATGGTCACCATTGCGTCAAGTTCCTCCATCAAATGGGGAAACTTCTACTGAACCTGACTCATGGTGAGATGCTTTCCCTTGTGAAGAAGTTGCCCTACTTTGATGACCCAATATATTTGGAGGTTCTGCTAGTCATTGCCCTTCATCTTGGTGTCCATGATGCAATCAACTGTCACTTGCTCAATGCAACCATGATTGAGTCTTGTAAGGGCCAAGTGTTTGGCCACGTCCGAAGTGTCCAAGAGAGGTGGAAAATATGGTCAAAGCAGTTCCACATTAAATACGAGGTGCAAGCCGAGGAAAGGGGGAATATTTAATTCAAAATCATTCTCACACACAACCTTGGTGGCGATGTAAGGCTCGTATTGGAGTGGGCGGAGCTTCTGATAGGGTCCTGTGAGGTGTTATTTCTACAAATGCAACCATACTTTATCTCTCACCTGAAACTTGTGTGGTACCCGATGTTGATCGTGACGTTGCTTGTACTTGGCATTGTCTTAATGCAAAATATCATGAACTTATTGTTGGATGTGTTGGATTCATTCAAAAAATTTGGTTGCTCAATCAACCTCGGTCTCAACATGGGAGGACTCTTCTTATGTAGCTGCAATGAGTAGAGTTATGTCAACGAGGGCCAATAGATAGAACCCAAATCACATCTGAAAAGGGATGTGGCCAATAGAGTTATGGAGATCTCTATTGTAGTTGTGTTGAACATAAGGAATGATCTCATCCTATGTGTGTGGATGTTTGGAATTGTACATCCTCGGGATATGAACAATCATCATGTTGACTACCTTCATTTGTCCATCAATGTGTGGGTGGTAGGAAGTCAATGTGGTCAACTTGGTGTCCATCATAGACCATATGATGGACCAGAAAGTACTCGAGAGCTTATTGTCTCGATCTGAAATAATGGTCTGTGGGAGCCAAAAATGAACCCAAACACACTCAAAGAAGAGCTTAGCAGTGGCCTTAGTTGTGATACTCTTCTTACAGGGTGTCAAAACTTCCATCTTGGAGAATCGATCAATGACCACGAAGACACATTCATTACCATAATTGGTTGAAGGTAGACCATACATGCAATCCATGGAGATGGATCCCAAGGTCTAGGAGGAGTAGGGAGAGAGGTGTATAACTCCTATTTCTTAATGGTGGGTTTGGAAATGGTGCAGGAAGTTCAGGATCTGATATACTTACTGACATATTGTCAAAGCTTTGACCAATTAAAATATTTTTGCAGTATTACCATTGTTTTTTCCACGCCAAAGTGTCATGCAGCTTGCTTGTGATGAACTTCCCAAGTCAGTTTTGTACAGTCGCTTGAAGTGACACATATGACTCAGATGGCATAACACTCCATCCTGGAGATTAAAGTCTGGAACCAGTTTTCTTGTGCTCAATGTCTGATAGGTAGCAACAAAGTCAAAGTCATCGTTGTATAATTGTGGCTACCGGAAGGTCTCATGCCCACAAGAGTTAAGAATTGTGGTTAGCACCACAACCGGGGGTCAACTGAGGCAGTCTACAACATGGTTGGTGCTTCCTTTCTTGTACTTGATATTCAAGTGGAATTGTTGCAGGTACATGGACCACTGAATCTGATGGTGGTCATTCAATAACTTTCCTTATGTATGCATGAATTGTAGAGGCCCGTGATCAGTGTGGATGATTATTTCATTTCCCAAAATGTAATGCTTCCATTGTCGACATGCTTTCACAATGGAGTACATGTATTTTCATAGGTGGGGTATTTGTGAACAACATTAGATAGTGTTTTACTGTGATAGGCCATGGAATGTCCATGTTGAATGAACATTGCACCGATAACATAATCTGAAGTATATGTCTCAATCTCAAATGGTTGTTGTAGGTCTAGAAGAATAAGGACCGGTGTTGAGCACACTAGGGGAAATTTGAGGTAAAAATGGTCTCAAAATAAAAAAAATGTAATATTAAAATCAACTTTACAAGAACGAATCACATTTTAGAGGATGACATCATCCTTGGGGGATGAGTTGACATTGCTTGCATTAAAAATGTTTGTTTGTCACATTCTAAATGGTGGATGACAATCCATAATTAATATTAGTAGTGTTGCAAGTAAAGTACTCGTAATGAGAAAAGTACTTATAAATTATTTTTGAATATAATATAGATTCATAAAACAAAGTACTTTTAAATATAATATAATTGTACTAAAGAAAAGTACTTTTGAATACAATATAAATGTACTAATAAAGCAACGTACTTTTGAATATAATATAGATGTACTAAAGTTAAGTAATTTTGACTTTAAAAAAATAAAATACTAATTCAAAATTCATAAACATATTATTCACACTTTATTTTTTAAATTACATAAAACAATTCTATTTTTGAATATAATATAGATGTGTCAAAATCAATTTTTTTACTATTTATTAATTCAAAACTCATAAACATAATAATTAAGTTATACATATTATTCACACTTTATTTTTTTAATTACATAAAATTATTAAACACACTAATGTAAAAAAAAACAATCCACTTATTTTATGTAATATAGTTAATATAATGTAAATACTTCATATACTAATAATAATATATAAGATACATAATATGCATACCCTTAACTAATATAATATGGATATAATATAATATATTATAAAATATAATAAAAATATATGAGTGCACCCCATATATTATATTTAGTTAAAGGCTAATATAACATATGCCTCATATATTAGCCAAAGGCTAACAAAACATTTAGTCAAAAGATAACATAACATATAGGGTGGTATACATGTCTCATATACTAGCCAAGGGATAATATAATATATGGGATGCATCCCACCCCATATGTTATATTATCCATAGACTGATATATAGGGCATATAGTATACGTACTCCACATATTAGTCGAGAGATAATATAATATACGGGTACTCCCCATATATTATGTTATTTCTCGATTAATATGTGGAGTACGTATACCATGTGTCCTATATATTAGTCAAAGACTAATATAATATATCCCACCCCATATATTATATTATCCATAGACTAATATATAGGGCATATAGTATACGTACTCCACATATTAGTCGAGAGATAATATAATATATGGGTGCTCTTCATATATTATGTTATTTCTCGATTAATATGTGGAGTACGTATACCATGTGTCCTATATATTAGTCAAAGACTAATATAATATAT
>CBVK0100604504.1:0-21216 GCA_900067695.1 Picea abies | reverse complement strand
ATTGTGTTAATTACCAAAGAGTGGGTCTCTGATAATCTCAACAGCATAACTCTACAATGAATTCCTTGAAGAAATAATGGTCATTCATGGCTTTTTATAGCCAAGCTTTGAGCTATTATGCAACCCCTTTTGAATGTGAAAAGAGGCCCTTTAGGGCACATTTAGGTCTTTGACCAGCCCCCCCACGCAGATTGAGCTCGGATTTGATGTCAAATCGACTTGGGAGCCAATCCATTAGTGGTTGGGAGGCCGACCAGCTTCATAAATGCGCCGTTTGGCAGACGCGCGGGTTTTGCACCCCACAGCCGCGCATATGCACCAGATGTACGAAGATATGGCGCGCATGCGCGCATTTTTCATGGGCGCGATGCGCTTTTGAATTTTTTAGCCAATTTTGTATAGTTTTGGCCCTTTTTTGTGCTGTGGAGTTAATCCTTGTGCCATGAATGACTGTTTTTCTGTGTTGATGATGCAGAGTTCTTGTCGCCCTGTGCGGACGAAATTTCAGTGATAACAATGCCGAAGGAGTATTTTTCCAAGTTGGAATATAGCTTGTGCTATCATAGGGTGTGCAGAGCCTACTGAATATGAGTCAAGTGTTTGACCTAAATCTTGTTGTAAATTAGAATGCCATCCAGATACACAACTAGAAAAGTATTGGTGAATGGTTGCAGGATATCATCCATCATCCTCATGAAAGTGGCTAGAGCATTTTTCAAACCAAAGGGAATGACCAACCATTCAAAAATGACTTCCTTTGACTTAAAAAATGACTTACCCCATGAGTTAATCAAGGAGGTTGTCTATTCAAGGAATTGGGTATCGATTTCTAACTGTGATTTTATTCAGAGCTCAGTAATCAATACAGAGTCACCAGGTTCCATCTTTCTTATGTACCAACACTACTGGGCTTCCGCAAGGTGATGAGATGGGGTGAATGTGCTCCTTGTGGAGTAGTTATTGGATCTATTGCTTGATCTCATCATTCCCTAACAAACAACAATGATAGACTGGCCCATTAGGAAGGAGTTCATTGGGGGTTAGATCCATGGGGTGCTTGATCTAGTAGTGCAGAGGTGCCCCTTTAGATGAGGAGAAGATATTTGAGTATTCTTCCACGACCTTATCTACTTGCTTCTACTGTGTGGAGAGGTTGGTCGTAGATACCCTGGATGTGGCTGTAATCTTTCACTTATTCTGAGAGAGAATCATGAAGAATACAAAATTCCCCATCTAAGCGATGACCTTCTTGCATTTCTTAGTAGAGATCAAGGAAACAACACTAGGTGGGACTGCCACGGGTATCCTATACAATTTCCTGTTCAAAGTAATAATAACACTATGAGGCCTAGACTCAAACACAACATGAAGTTTCCATAAATAAGGTTGGCCCAAAAGTACATCACAAACTACGAGAGGAGAAACATCACACAATACCTAGTCTTTGAAGGGCTTGATGTTGTATGATAGTTGGCACTGTTGGTTGATGTGGAGATCGCTTCCTTGGAAGAGCCATCCAATAGTGTAGGGTTGTGGGTGCGGTGTTGTTGGTAGGGCCAACCACTTGACAACCTCTTCTAAGATGAGGTTCTTCTGGTTACTACTATCAACAATAAAGTGCAGTGGGGTGCCTTTTACCCACATCTGTGAATGGAATAAGTGCTCTCCTTCTTCTAGCTTATCTGGTTCACCAGGATAGAGCTTAGTGGTAGTAACGATGGCACTGGGTTCTGCGTCAATGATCCATCTTCCCCTTTATGGTTCTGTCTCAGAGTTAGACTCCACATCTGATTTAGAGGCTTTCACCTTGGCTACCAATGACTATTTCGAGCAATAGTCAGTAGTGTTATGCCAAGGGTTGTTATGGAAGTCGCACCACTTCCCGATATATTTATTTTTCTTTCAGGTGTCCTTCTTTGCTTGCATCTTAGACTGGTTGTCCTGATACTTTCCATCTTTTCTTTGTCCTCTTTTCCATGGGTTGGGACCACCCTTTCTTGTCTTTTGTTGTGAGGGGTTCCTAGGCCCAAATTGATGCGTCTTTTGTTTGAGCTTTTGCTCGATTTTGACGGCATATCGGTAGGCTACACCCAAGCATGAAATGTCCAGAAATTCCATTTTAGTCTGGATGTATCTATGCAAAGCACTGCGATACTTGAGCACCAAATGTCTTTCTAAATATTTGAACCCATCATGGTGTGCAAGGTATGGAAGATATTTGTGAAATCTCACACTGCTTAGTCTCTTTCTTGCCACAGTGTGGTCCATTTGGTATACAGGTTGCCATAACTTTCGACGGTGTAGTATTTTTTCTTAATAAACTCCATGAAGGATTCCTAGGTGGTTGTGACTGAAAATAATGAGGTTTCCTTTGTTTCATGTTGCTCACAAAAATTTTCCCACCAATCTTTGACATGGGGAACGACTTTGAGGAGGGAAAAAGTAATATTTTCTCTATTCAAGAAGTTATGGATAGAAAAATACCCTTCTAGTAGATTCAACCACTTCTCTACAACATTTGCATCTATCTTACCTTCAAATATAGGAATATCAAAGTTTATTTGTACCTTGAAGGGGGTGGCGCCTCCATTCGAAGAATATGCATCGCCTGTTGGTAGTCGCCGAAGGATTTGTGTGAAACTATCCATCATCTCATTCCTCTATTGCATGAGGGATTCCTCAATCAACAGTTTGAAAGGATATCCTGTCCCATCATATTTCTTTTCTCCTACAATGAGAGGTTGCTTGGGCGTGTGAGATCTTTTTTCCTCAAAAGAAACAAGCTCAAGACCCAACTCTTTGTACTCCGACCTCGTTGGGGACATGCATTAAGACGACAAGGAGAAGGCCTCTCTGATACCACTGATCCATATTTTATGAGAAGAAAGGAATGAATACAGATTATTATCATATTCTTAGCACAAAATAATAGAGATACAGTAAAACTAGTTTTCTATTCAATAATGATATAAGCTTAAACTGTAAAATGCAACGGAAACAAGCTTACTGGAATGGCGTCGGCTTATCTCTGAGAAGAGATGTGAAGGCTGCACTCATTCACAAGAAGAGCATTACAATGAGGCTCTAAAGGCCTTCTTAAAATAAACAATAATGCCAAAAACCCTAGACATCTAAAAATCTAACACTAGGAGATGAAGTGCCAAAACTCATGTGGGCCCCATTTGGTAAGTTAGTACATCAAATTCCTGGGGTCGTAACTTTTGCATACGCTCTTTGTTTTAGGCGTGTGATAGATCATTGGAAAGGTATCATCGAGTAGATTAATTTTGGGGGCCCAATAATTTCCTCAACTATCATTGTGGAGCTTGATCCCAAAAAACCTTCATTTAGGCCCTTAAAATTGCCCTAGAAGTTAAAACTGCTAAAAACAGTAAATTGCCAAAATTGTCAGAAAAATGTCTTGAGCCAGTTGGAAAAGGTTGGTTGCCACTGATATCTATCTAGATCAATCCTCCATCCTTAGGAAAAAATGGTCTCCATTTCATTGAGGTCCCCCATTAGATGAGGAAATTGTTGTTGAATTTGGCCAAGGGTGAGCCACTTGGCTTGGTGCAGGAGCTACCCTGTTTGATGACTTGATAAAGTTGGATACTTTGTTGTCAAGTGCCCTTGATCTGTGTGTCCACAATATGATCATTATATGCCTATTGTACGAATTCGGGGTTGATATCTTTTGGTGTCAGTTGTTCTGCTACTTTTGAGGTGTCCAATAATGGTGGGAAATAAGGGCAAGGAAGATCCACCTTGAACACTAGGTGCAGGCTAAGGAAAGGAGGAATGTTGAGCTCAAAATAATTATCCCCCATGGCCTTAGTGATAGTGCATGGCCCATAACGGAGTGGGATAAACTTTTTATGGGGTCTTGTAAGGAATTCTTTCTACAAGTGCAATCAAACTTTGTCGCCCACATGGAACTTATGTGGCACCTGATGTTGATCATGGCATTGTTTGTACTTGTCATTGGACTTCTGTAGGATATCCTATACCTGCTGGATCCACTAATTGAACTGGGTGGCTTTGTTAGCTTCAGTTGGAGCAGGAGATGAGTCGGTCGAGGTGACTGCAAGGGGAATTGCAACATCTATGGGACCCAATGGTTGGAATCCCATCCCCACCTTAAAGGGGCTGTGGACGGTTGAGCTATGTAGGGATCAATTGTAGCTATGATGGACATAGGGAATGCTCCCATATGATGTGTGAGGGTGCTTTGAATTATACATGTGAAGGATATGCACAATCATTTGATTTACAACCTCAGTTTGGCCATCTCTCTAGGGGTGGAAGGCTGTGGATTTGGTGAGCTTAGTGTCCAACAGTGACTAGAGGTTCAACCAAAATGTGCTGACAAATATACTATCTCAATCTGAGACAATGGTTTGTGGGATTCCAAAATGTACCCAGACTCATTCAAAGAAGAGCTTGGTAGTGGCCTCTGCTATGATGTTCTTCTTGCAGGCAACCAGAATCGCTATCTTAGAAAAGCGATCAAACACCACAAAGACACAGTCATTTCCCCACTTGGTGGATGGGAGGCCCGACATGTAGTCCATTGAGATGGATTCCCATGGCCTGTCAGGAGTAGGAAGAGGGGTGTACATGCCCTGTTTCTTAGTGGTCAGTTTGGCAATATCACAAGCAGTACAAGACTTTATATACTTGATGACCTCCTGTCGAAGTTTCGACCAGTAGAAATGTTTCTGTAGCATCGCCATTGTCTTTTTGACACTGAAGTGTCCTACAACCCGACAATAGTGGGCTTCCCAGATCATCTTCGCTCACTCGCTTGATGGAACACAGATATGGGCTAGACGACACCACAACCCATCCTGAAGATGGAAATTATCGACAACTGTGTTTGCATCCAACATTTGGTAGGTGGTGGAAAAGTCTGAGTCTATCTCATAGAGTTGGGGCCATCCAGAGGTCTCATGGCTGCAAGAGTCGAGCACCATGGTGAGTGTTGTGACTGGCAGTCTGCTAAGGCAATCAGCGACGTGGTTGATGCTTCCTATTTTATACTTGATGTTACTGTGGAATTGCTTCACGTATGTGGACCACTTTTGATGGTGATCATTCTGCAATTTTCCTTGTGTCTGCATGAACTGCAATGGCTTATGATCAGTGTGGGTGACTGTCTCCTCCCCAATAATATAATGTCTCCACTGGTGGCAATCTTGTATAATGGAGTACATTTCTTTGTCGTAAGTAGGGTACTTACAGACAACATATGATAGTGTCTCACTATGATATTCCATAGGGTGGAAATGCTGAGTGAGAACGATGCCCACTGCATAGTCTGAAGCATCTGTCTCGATATTAAAGGGTTGATGCAGGTCTGGTAGTGAAAGTACTGGGGTTGAGCATAGGCACTTCTTCATATCATCGAATGCTTGTTGTTGGGACCGGTCCCACGCAAATTTTTCCTTAGCACCACCCCTGGTTATTTGGCTGAGGTCCCATGCAATATGGGAGAATCCCAACACAAACCTGTGGTAGAAATTGGCAAGGCTCAAGAAGCTCCAAAGCTCAGTGAGTGTGGTTGGGGCTGGACAGTCATGGATGACTTGGATCTTGGCTAGATCCACATGTACGCCATGTTGATCAATTATGTTTCCCAGGTAATGGACCCTGTCCATGCCATAGGATCATTTTTCCAAGTTTTCAAATAGCTTGTGCTTCCACGGGGTGTGTAGAACCTGCTTCATATCCTGCAAGTGTTCGACCCAAGTCTTGTTGTAAATGAGAATGTCATCTAGATACACCACTACAAAAGTATTGGCGAATGGTCATAGGATATCATCCATCATCCTCATGAAAGTGGTTGGAGCATTTGTCAAACCAAAGGGCGTGACCACCCATTCAAAAAGGATTTCCTTTGACTTGAAGACAATTTTCCATACATCTGTATGTTCTATCGGGATCTGGTGGTAGCTAGACTTCAGATCAATCTTACTGAAGTATTTGGCCCTCATGAGTTGATCAAGGAGGTCGTCAATTCGGGGAATCAGGTACTGGTTTCTTACTGTGATTTTATTCAAAGCCCGGTAATCAAAGCAGAGTCGCCAGGTTTCATCTTTCTTTTGTCTTCCACATCAATGATCCTTTTTTCCCTTTCTTTGTCTTTTCGATGTCCTTCTTTGATTGTGGCTTGGATTGGTTGTCCTGATACTATCCATGTTTTCTCTATCCTTTGTTCTGTGACTTGGGGTCGCCCTTTACTGGATTTTGTTGTGAGGGGTTCCTAAACCCAAATTGCCACGTCTTTTGTTTGAGCTTCTTCTCGATTTTGACGGCATATCGGTAGGCCGTGCCCAAGGATGAGATGTTCAGAAATTTGATTTCAGTATGGATGTATCTATGTAGAGCGTCATGATACTTGAGCACTAGATGTCGCTCTGAATCTTTGATACCCAGCTTAGTGCGCAAGGTATGGAAGATATTTGTGAAATTTGGCATTGCTTGGTCTCTTTCTTGCCGCGGTGTGGTCCATTTGGTATACAAGTCGTCATAACTTTCGACATGGTAGTATTGTTCCTTAATAGAATCCCTGAAGGATTCCCAGGTGGATGTGACTGTAAATAATGATGGTTCCTCTGTTTTCTTTTTCTCATAGAAAGTTTCCCACCAATCTTTGACATGGGGAACAGCTTTGAGAAGCGCAAAAGTAATTTTTTCTCTATTCGAAAAGTTGTGGACAGAAAAATACCCTTCTAGTAGATTCAACCACTTGTCTACAACATCTACATCTAGCTAACCTTCAAATATAGGAATATTGAAGTTTATTTGTACCTTGAAGGGGGCGACACTTCCGCTCGAAGAAGATGCTTCACCTGTCAGTAGCTGCCAAAGGATTTGTATGAAACTATCCATCATCTCGTACCTTTGTTTCGTGAGGGATTCCTAAATCAATAGTTTGAAAGGATCTCCTGTCCCGTCATATTTCTTTTCTCTTGCCATGACAAGTCACTTGGGCGGGTGAGAGATTTTTTCCTCAAGAGAAACAAGCTCGAGACCCAACTCTTTGTACTTTGACCTCGTTGGGGACATGCATTAAGACGACAAGGAGCAGACTACTCTGATACCACTAATTCAGATTTTAAGAGCAGAACGAAATGACTACAAATTATTAACAGGTGCTTAACACAAAATAATAGAGATACAGTAAAATTGGTTTTCTATTCAATAAGGAAAGAAGCTAAAACTGTAAAATGCAGCGGAAACAAGCTTGCTGGAATGGTGGTGGCTTATCTCTAAGAAGAGATGTGACGATTGTGCTAATTCACAAGAAGATCCTTACAATGAGGCTCTGAAGGAATTTTTACAATAAACAGGAATGCCAAAAACCCTAGACATCCAAAAACCTAACCCTCGGAGATGAAGTGCCAAAAGTCATGTGGGCCCCATTTGGGTAAGTTAGTACATTAACTTTCCGGGGTCGTAACTTTTGCATACGATCTCTGTTTTAGGTGTATGATATACCGTTGGAAAGGTATCATTGAGGAGATTCATTTTGGAGCCTCAATGATGCTGTAAGTAATAATTGAGAAGCTAGATCCCGAAAAACCTTCATATAGTCCCTCAAAATGGCCCCGGAAGTTAAAGCTGCTAAAAATAGTAAATTACCAAAATTGCCAGAAAACTATTTTGAGCCAGTTGGAAAAGGTGGGTGGCCACCAATATCCACCTGGATCACCGGGAGGGAAAAAGGTTCCCCCCTCAGATTTTTCAACCGATATGTTACTGCACCAAGTTTCTTGGCTACCTGAAAAGGTCCGAGCCATAGATTCTGAAAGTTCAAATGTTTTTCTTTTGTCCCATTCGCTCTGTCCCATTTCAGGACTACGTACCCTACTTCAAAATTCTTCTCTTTGGCCTTATGCTTGTCAGACCATCGTTTAACTATATTCTGATGGGCGATGAACTTTGATTTTTCTTTGTCTCTTTATTTTTCCAACATGAGGAGGGTATCAATTCTCTATTGAATAACTGATGATGGTTTTCCCCTAGATCCATGAGAAAGCTGAAAAGATGGAAGATATAGCCCATTCGAGAGAATGACATCTTGTTCATATACCAAAAATTATGGGGAATTCCCTATAGCTTCCTCGGGTGTTACTCTATCGGCCCATAATGCATTATGAAGTGAACTATGCCAATTCCTCTGGTTGTCTGCAACTGTTTTCTTTAATATCCTCACTAGGTTCTTATTGGTTGACTCTGCCACTCCATTCCCCTATGGATAGTAGTTTGTAGAGTATTTGATTATGATTCCTTTATCTAGAGAAAACTCTGTTAATAGGGTGGAATAAAAGTAAGCGACATTATAAAAAATGAGAACAGAAGTCATACCAAACCTTGTGATCAACTATTGTTCTATGAATTTGATTACCACATTTTTATTTACATGAGTCAGAGGGATGGCCTCTACCCATTTCATGAAATAGTCTTTAGCAGTAAGTATGTATATATGTTGTTTTGAATAACTTGGTGTAATTTCTCCTATGACATCTAACCCCCATTTCTCGAATGGTCTGGAGATGGCCAGAGGTTGGAGTAGGAAAACTACTCTCTTTTCCCTCCCCGCGCTCATTTGACAAGCTTTACAGTTTCTATCATGTGTGTGAGCCAATAATAGCCGGATCTAAGTATCTTGTGAGCGGTAGTATTCCCTGCAAAGTATCTTCCTGTAGGACCATCATGGAGCTCCTTCAAAACCTTTTCTTCATCTTCACGTTTGAGACATCTTAGAAGTACCCCATAATAATTAATGCGGAAGAGCACCAAATTTATGAGGCGATATTGTGTTGATTTTAGTCTGAGAGCTCTCCTTTCCTTAGGGTTTAGGTTTTCTGGGCAAGTCCCATGATGCAGGAGATAATTTATTTTCCCATACCAAGAATCTCGCCCTAGGGAAACATATGAAGCTTCACTACACCATAACGCCAATTCATTCTCCCACTCGAGGTATTCATTTACTTGGTCCTGGGATTCAACAATCAGTTTACAAAATCCTTGTCCCTTAACCAGGTTGGCAGGTTTTATATCTAGATCAAATTATTAGACCACTGCCATCCAATTTCCTCTTCTTTCCCCAATCTCTTGTTGAGTGAATAGGGGTCGAATTGTAGGATGAGGCACAATGACTTTGGTGTGGTTTTTTAGTATGTAAGATCTAAAATTTTGTATTTCCTTATACACCGCATAAGCCTGTTTGTCTATAGTAGGGTAATTTAGTTCGGCCCCTTGGAGATTAGTGCTCATAAATGAGACCGACACTTCATTGTTGTCATCATCCCTTTGAGTCAATACTACAACTAATGATTGGTCGGAGGAAAAAGTATAGAGGAAAAAATATTTGCTAAAGTTGGGACTTCGCAACACTAGAGCTTGAGATATTGCAACCTTAATATTGCTGAAAGAAATTTTTCGTTCATCATCCCACTTAAATTCAACATTTTTGCAAATGATTTTTTGCAAGGGTTTGATAGTTTCAGCAAAATCAAGGGTGAATTTCCTCACAAAATTGATTTTCCGAAAGAAGGATTGCATTGTCTTTTTTTGGGGGGGTAAGGGAAGCTGAGCTATTGCCCTAATTCGTTCTAGGTCGATGAGAATTCTTGCTTGATATATAATATGATCTAGTAGTTTCCCTTCCTCGACACTGAAGATAGTTTTCATAGGGTTTAACGATATACCGTATTTCCTACACCTTTCGAAAATATGGGTTAGGTGTTGGATGTGATCTTATCTATTCTTTGAATACTACACTTTTGTTGATTAGTCCCTGAAACACTACATCCATGTTCCTTTGAAAGGTTTTCCCTGCATTTATTAACCCAAAGGGCATGCCTTTATAATAAAAGTTTCCCCACTTGATTTAGAAGGTAGTTTTCAGTCAGTCTTCCTCTAAAACGAGAACTTGGTTATAACCTGAAAAACCGTCCAACAGGGAAAAAACCTCAGAATCAAACACGGTTTGCAACAATTGCTCCATCAGTGGGACTGGGTAGTTGTCCTTCTCGGACGCTCTGTTAAAGTATTTGAAATCCACACACAGACGAATCTCCCCAGACTTTTTCCTGACAGGAACCAAATTTTTTACCCAGGCAGAGTGTCTAACTTGAAAGATAATTTTAGCATATAGTAATTCCTTTAATTCCTGACACATGAGGGGCTCCAAAGATGGGTGGTACCTTCAGAGCTTCTGTTGGAAGGGTTTTACTCCAGGTTTTAACGAGATTGTGTGTTGAATTATGCGAGTGTCATAAGTCTTCAGATCTCGGTAGGACCACATGAAAACATCTTGATATTCTCTGAAAATTTTGAGATAGGCTTTCCTTTCTTCTTTAGATATTGTCTTGCCAAAATTTATATTCTTAGGGTTCTCCAGGGTTCCTAGATTTATAGTCTCATACATGGGACAATATCTCCCTGTCTTTGTGTTTTTTGACCCTTTAAATCTTTCCCTTAAGTCAAAGAGGTTCTCTAAATTGGCTACCCCTTTCGGTATTGTGTGAAACCTTGGTTTGTCATTCGATTGATTTGTTTCATCTCTTTATTCATGGGGACCAGTTTCTACTAGTTTCTCTTGGAATACTTCATCATGAATAGCCAAGTCTTTAAAATTTTCCTGATTGGTTAATAAGTCTATGCTCTTGTAATATACCAGAGATAAAAAGTATGCAGAACAAAAATAAAATGCTAGAAATGGCAGAATAACTGTAATATAACCAGCATAATCTCCACAATAACACATAAATGATATAAGAACAACAACAAAAATATCACTTTGATTCAGAAAGGAATGTTCACGGGCCTCTTCGAGGGAAAAAACTCTAGTCGAGCAATGCTCTATTACAATAATCTACAAAACTAGGGTTCTCATACCCTCGACTCCTATTTATACTAAATATGTCTATCAAAAGAAGCATCTAGAGGAAGATCCTTCTAGAAGCGGAAGCTTCTATTAGGTCTTATTACATCCGCCTTATTTTATTTTATTGAAAATCCTTATTAATATTGACCTTTATTACATTTGAATATATTTTTCTACCTATGTGCGGGTTTGGACCCTAACATGTCCGCCCCCTTAGAAACAACCTTGTCCTCAAGGCTTGAGATGTGGAAATTGTTGCAGACTAGTAGTTGGTTCCCAAGTGGCATCTACTGGAGTTGTATCTTTTCATTGGACTAGCACTTCCTTGATGGTTCTCTAACACAGGTGACGCTTACGCTGGTCCAAAACTACTTTTGGTTGTAGCCAAATGGATCCTTCTTCAGCTAACTCGGGAAGGTTGGTTTGAATTTGGAAACTAGTTCCAATCACCTTCTTTAAGCAAGAAACATGAAAAACAGGATGTAGCTTTGAATGACTGGGCAGAGCTAACTGATAGGCTACTTGTCCCACGCACTTGAGAACTGTATAAGGACCATAAAATTTGGGTGCTAGCTTCTGACAATGCTCGGCCTTGAGGGAAGTTTGCTTGTAAGGTTGCAGTCACAGAAACACCTGATCCCCTTCTGCAAATTGACGTTCAAAGCGACCTTGATCTGCTTGTTGCTTCATGCAATTCTGTGCCATGACCAAGTTCTCTTTGAGGGTACGGAGAATAGCCTCTCGAACTGTAAGTGTTTGGTCAACCACCTGGACCTTCGAGGCACCTGGTAAGTATGAGAGAACTGAAGGTGGCTTATGTCCGTATACCACTTCAAAAGGAGTCATGCGTGTAGTTGTATGGTAGGAAGTGTTGTACCACAATTCATCTAGGGGTAACCATTAAGCCCACTGATATTTCTTTCCAGAGGCAAAACACCTCATATTTGTTTCCACACATTTGTTGACAACTTCCATTTGACCATCAGTCTAGGGATGATAAGCTGTGCTGAGATGCATTTGGGCTCCCTGTAGCTTGAACAGTTCTTGCCAAAAATTGCTTGTGAAAGTTGGGTCATGATTAGAAACAATAGAGTGCGGCATGCCATGAAGCTTGAAGACCTGGTCCATAAAAATTTGAGCCACCATGGATGCTATAAACGAGTGTTGAAGAGTGCATAAATGAGCATACTTGGAAAGGCAATCAACAACCACCATTATGACTGATTTATTTCTTGATTTGGGTAAGTCGGTAATAAATTCCATAGAGATATCCTTCCAAATAGCGGGTGGAATCGAAAGAGGTTGTAGTGTGCCCAGAGATTTGACTGTCTCTCCCTTGTTGCGTTGACACACATCACATTAAATGAAAAAATTACGGATGTCCTGTTTCATACCATCCCAGAAAAAAGAACGTTTGACCCTGTCATAGGTTTTGGTGAACTCGGAGTTCCCCGCTGTGGGTGTAGCATGAAGCTCAGAAAGTACTGTGGATTTAATCTTTGATTTTTTACTTAAATACAAACAGACTTTGTATCGAATCTCATCATGGATCCAAGAGTACCCTGGGGGAGCTGGAGAATTGGACTGCAATTGTTGGATCAGATGCGAAGTTTTGGGATCTTGTAGCCATTCCTGTCGAACGGCTTGGAGCCAATTTGGTACAATGAAGGAAAGAGAAAAAAGGGATCCTTCATCTTCATATTTTCGGGAAAGTGCATCCACCACCACATTGCCTTTGCCTTTCTTTTAAATTATCTCATAATCATATCCAAAGATCTTAGTCACCCATTTTTGTTGCTCCGGGGAGGAAATGCATTGTTCCATAAAATACTTGAGGCTTTGATGGTCTATCTTAATTTGGAAACATTGCCCCAATAGATAAGGGTGCAACAGGTCAACGTCATATAGAATAGCCAAAATTTCCTTTTCATAGATGGATTTGCCCAGATTCCTTTCAAATAGTTGCTTGCTGGTAAAGGCCAGAGGTCGACCCTCTTGCATAAGGACAACACCAATTCCTTTCCCTGAGGCATCACATTCCAACACAAAGGTCTTGGTGACATCAGGAAGGGACAGAACTAGAGTGGTGCACATGGCCATCTTCAAGGTTTGAAAATCTTGAGTAGCCGCTGGAGTCCAAGTGAAAGAGTTATTTTTGAGGAGAGTAGTGAGAGGTGCTGCAATATTTCCATAATTCTTAACAAACTTGCGATAATACCCTGTTAAGCCCAGAAATACACGCAAGCTTTTGAGAGTCTTTGGGTATTTTCCAGTCTTTCATAGCTTCTATCTTTTTCGGATCCACCCTAATGCCATCCTTGCCAACCAGATGACCCAAGTATTCTACTTCTGAGGTGCCAAAAGAACATTTAGACTGTTTCAGGAAAAGTTGGTGCTTAGAGAGTAGATGGAGAACTCGATCCACATGGGTAAGATGGTCTGTCTAGGTTTTTCTATAGATGAGGATATCATCAAAGAAAACTAAGACAAATTGATGAAGAAAAGGACAAAAGACATGATTCATGAGGCTTTGGAAGGTGGAGGGGGCATTACACAAGACAAAGGGCATGACCAAAAACTCATAGTGGCCCTCATGAGTTATAAAGGTAGTCTTGGGAATGTCTTCCTCTTTCATACGTATCTGGTGGTAGCCCGAATGAAGATCAACTTTAGTAAAGAATTGGGCACCACTCAATTCATCTAGGAGGTCATCAATGACAGGAATGGGAAATTTGTCTTTAATGGTCAGTTTGTTGAGGGCATGGAAGTCAGGACACATTCGCCAAAAACCTTTTTTCTTCAGGACCATGACTATAGGAGAAGAGTAGGCCCTCGTACTAGGGCGGATAACGCCTGCATTAAGGAGTTCCTGGACCATTTTCTCAATTTCATTTTTTTGTGAAAAGGTGTGGCGATACAGACGAATATTGGGAGGAAGGCTTATGGGTACAAGGGGAATGGAATGATCATGAACACCACGGGAAGAAGGGAGTCCTTGGGGAGTGGAAAATACCATTTGATGTTTAGAAAGGAGGGCTTGGAGGTCTTGCAGCACCGAGGGTGTCTCTGTTGCTTGTATGGCGTGGAGTTGGGCAATAACACCAGAATGACCTTTTTTGAGCAGCTTTTCCATGCGATGGGAACTAATGATCTCAGGTGAACCAACGATGATGCCTTGGAATTTATATTGGTGGCCCTCCTGGTCAAATTGCATGGTTAATTCCTTAAAATCCATGAGAATGGGACCGAAAGTCCTTAGCCAGTCACCCAACACAATGTCACAACCACCCATGTCGATAGCAAACATATGGGATTTTAGGTGGTAGTCACCGATTTGGAGACACACATTTTCACAATGCCCTCCACATTTCATGGAACCACCATTGGCAATCATGATTTGGAAATTGTTGATGGCATGGATGTAACAATGAGTTTCTTGGGCAATGCGGCGATGAATAAAATTATGGGTGCTTCCACTATCAACCAGAATGATGACCTTTCCATGCTTGATGTAACCAATTAACTTGAGGGTTTGGGGAGCGGAGAAGCCAGTGAGAGTATTGAGGGAAATGACCAGTTCTACTTCGAGAGGGTCTGAGGGAGGGGTTATGTCAGTGGTTTCAGGTGACTCAGACACAAGGGGATTTTCAACATCCTCTTCCAAAATATCGTTGGAGATGGCCATAAAAATCTTTTGTTCCTTACACTTGTGGCTCGGGAAATATTTGTCATCACAATTATAACAAAGGCCTTTGAGTTGGCATTCAACCATTTCAGCCCTGGTCAATTTTTGGATCTTTAGTGGGGTGAAGGAAGTAGTGGGATTCACAGGTTTAGGGCAAGGGACAAAGGAGGGTTTTCGGTTTTGAGAAGATACAACCTGTTGTTCTTCTTTAGCTCTTTTAGTAGCCTCCACCCAACTTGAAGGTCGATCCATGAGGACATGGGCCTGAATCTCATCCTTGAGGCCACTGATAAAACACTCTCGATAAAAGGCATCAGTCATGCCCTCTTTTCGAAAAGCCAGGCACTCAAAGGCAGCTACAAAGTATTCCATTGTTCCTGATTGTTTCAACTTTGTCAAATGGCCCAAATGGTTGGTGTCATTGTCAAAGCATTCATAAATCTCAGCCACAAAGTGTGTCCAAGCAATATACCCTTGACAAGAAGTTTTTCTCCATTGCCACCATTGCCAACTTTCTTGATCTAGATGGAGAACACCATACCAGAGTTTGGCCAAGTCATCTGTAATTCCGTATAAAGAGAAATAATGTTCCATTTGGGTTACCCAACTAGTGGGGTTCGAGCCATCAAATTTGATCACATCCGCCCGCAGAAGGCATAGGTCACATTGAAAGTGATGGTGCTGAATGTTATGGGAATGAGAGGAATGTTTACCTTCAATATGTGGAGGTGAGTCAGAGGAAGGGTTATCTGTAGGGATATTCAGTTTGGTGCAGAGTGATAAAAAGACAGATTCAAGCTGGGTGGTCAGTTCTTGTTTGACTTCCTCCATTGAGGATTGCATGGTTGTATTGATGGTTGCAACATTGGCACTGAGTTGTTTCACTTCTTGTTGGGTCTCGGTGAGACTATATTGCAAGGTATTGAAGAAATCTTCCAATTCTTGGCTACGGGTATGGGCCATGAGGATGAGGGAACTGAAAAGGGGTGAGTGGGGTCAAAAAAATTTGTCGAAAAATGATATGTATGAAGGTGATAAGGGAGAAGAGGTGAATCCAATGGAATAGGTCTCAAAGAATACTACAGAGATGAAATCTTCAATTTTTTTACACCTGCGAAGTTATACTCCGGTCTGAAGAATACTGCAGAGATGAAATCCCCAAATTATTAACCAGGAAGAAAAGTGTAGTGACTTGGCAACCCGAACATAGTTGCATGACAATAGATCTTGTTTTTTTTAATTTTTTTATGTTTCTGTCCCCCCAAGGGTTAGGTATTAAAGGGTTCTATAGACAAGGGTTTTCCCTATGCTATAGCTCTCTGATATATGTGCGGGTTCCAACAGTAATACTCGGCCCAATATCTCAGGGCACTAACTAACGAGGATATACCGTTCTCTCTGACTACCTAGGTACTAGAGAGTATCTTCCCAAGTGTTGTTCTCGATGGAACTATAGCAGTCAGGCAGCTGATCGGTTTATCTAAAGAGGGCTTCAGGAAATCTAGGTTGATCCGTACACAAGTGTTGTTTGATGCGCTACCACTCGAAGGGGTACCAACAAGGGTTACAAGGGTGGCCAACAAATGTGCACTTAAGAACCACTTGTATTTCCTGTGTGTATGAATCCCTCAACGCGAATTTATGCATGTAATGACAGATCTATGTGGCTTAAAGACGCTAGAATACGTCTCTACCTTGAAAAAATAAATTTACCCACAATTTCTACCAAGGAAAGTGCTCTGATACCACTTGTAATATACCAGACATAAAAAGTATGCAGAATAGAAATAAAATGTTAGAAATGGAACAATAACAGTAATATAACTAGCATAATCTCCACAATAACACATAAATGATATAAGAACAACAACAAAAATAACACTTTGATTCAGAAAGAAATGTTCACGGGCCTCTTCGAGGGGGCAACCTCCAGTCGAGTAGTGCTCTATTGCAATAATCTCCAAAACTAGGGTTCTCATACCCTCGACTCCTATTTATACTAAATATGTATATCAAAAGAAGCATCTAGAGGAAGATCCTTCTAGAAGAGGAAGCTTCTATTAGGTCTTCTTACATATGCCTTATTCTATTTTATTGAAAGGCCTTATTAATATTGACCTTTATTACATCCGAATATATTGTTCTAACTATGTGCGGGTTAGGACCCTAATAGATCTGTTCATCTCCTTCAAAGACCTTCCAATTGGAAATATTGTTGGGCACTGATGGTTTGTAGAGTATTTCCACAGTGAAACGGGAGGATTCATAGTCTTCTAAAGGGGATATACTCGAGGCAATAGTGGGGAGGGAAATAACAAGAGTGTTCTTGATTCTAGGGATCATTGTAATGTTGAAAGATTCAAAATGTTCTATTAGCCTGTGCACTTCCTGTTGATAATTCCTCAGATGGGGAGAGTTGAAATGTATAGTATTCCTTACTTTCCTAACGATGATTTCAGAGGCTCTGAAAAACCTTATTTCTTTAACGTTTAAGTCTATGGATTTATTTATCCCTTGCACTAAAGATTCATATTCGGCGGTGTTATTAGTGCATTCGAATTCTAGTTTGCAGGACATGAAATTTTGTTTGCCTTTTAGATCAATGAAGATACACATCGCTCCTAATCCTACTTGTGACTTAGACACATCAAATTACAAGGTCCAAACTCATGAGAGAGAACCATTAGCTTCTCCTCGCCTACTAAATTCTTCCTCTCCACCTATTTTCTTTGTGGTTTCCAGCACACGTTCTTGACAAAAGAAGGTTTCTTCCACCGTTGTCAGTACATTTTGTTGAAAAGTCATTTCAGAGTTTTGAGTAAGAGGAACATCAAATGAGAGAGGGGAGAAATTACCGAAATTGGAATCACAGGAGTAGTTGCGTAGTACGAGGAAATATGTCGAAGGGTTCATTGAGGGATTCTAAATCAATGACAATATGTTTTAGATACCTTTCCCTGTTGATCCTAATCATGTTTGCAGGTCCCTTTAATGGAAACCAAAGGTGATCCCAATCTGTGCTAAAGTATCCATTCAACTTCTCAAACCAATCTCGACTAAGTAGCATTCCATAAGATTCTAGTATATCTACTACAATGATTTTGATTACATGAACAAATTTTGGGTGTGTCTCCATTCTGATCATGACATCCTTGAGTTCTCCCATAACTTTCACATGGGTTATGTCCAGTTGTATCACATATTTATCACTTTTGAAGGGGACTATGTTTAAATTCTTGCAGATAGATAATTGCATAACATTAGAGGATGCCCCTAAGTCAACTAAACAATTATGGAGGTTTTTGTTGAAGACTTCAAATGTCAAGAGGAATGGTGGGACAAAAAGATTTCCTTTTTTATCTTTAGAGCAAGCATTTACAATTGGTTTATTTCCTAGATCCATGGGGGTTGGATTTTATCCTTGGTCAGTGTTTGTTATAGGAGTCTCTACTGACTTCAAGGCTTGTAAAAAAAAGTCCTTTTTCTAGGGAATTCTACACATGTCCATGACCAATACATTTGCTTTCAATATTTTTAAATCTTCTACTATGTTGTAGTCTAGCTTGGGCGATTCTCGTGTATGGATGTTTATAGGGTTTCTCTGGGAGACAAAAGGTTCTTTCAGGTGATAGTATGTTGGTTTTCCTCTCGAAGTTTGGGCAACGGTAAGATCATTTGAGACCGGCTGACCCCTACTTCGCGTTTGTACAACCAAAACCTCAACGAGTGGTTCTTGAACCTCAAATATGTCTTCGGAAGGCATAGACAAGTCAGGATCCCACAACATCATGGTTGTTTCTTCCAGTGGGTCAACTTCTTCCTAATCAACAATATTCATCGTTGAGCTGCTTGATTGTTCAGTAAGGGAAAGCTTGTCTAGAAACTGATTGGCCATCAAATTCATGGCATGCACCCATTGTGGACAGTCTCTTTCAGAATGTTTCTCTTGGTGATAGGTACAGAAAGATTCAGATGCTACATTTCCCAGGTCGATGTTTAAGTTGGCTGGGGGAGGTTCAATTGCTTTGAAAGGTGGGTTTCTTTTAAAAAAGGGTTTATAGGGCCTTTGGCCTTGGTTTCCTTCCCCTAAACTTATTTTCATGTATATGATTTCATTTGACAACTTATTTATCATCCATTGTAGGTCTTCTATGTCTCCACTTCTCTTTTTGGGACCTTGTTCTATTTGTTTCCCCGGGGGTCTAGTCAACAAGAGTCGTCTCCTAGGTGGAGGTTGAGCTTCTTTCTTAACTAGTGAGACCTCACCCTCTTTACATCCCTTCATTTGGAATTCAATTGTTTTTTCTTCCTCGAAATTCTCAGCTAGGGTCGTTTTGGTAGCCCTTTTTACAAACATGGAAATAAAAGAGGGGAGAGCATTAGTGTAGACTTTGATTTGTAAGTCCTGAGTGGGTTTAGCTTTAGGTTGGAATTTTTTCAGGATAGTAGTGAATCGTTGATTGAAGTATTTCACCTTTTCTTTCGAACTCATGGTGGCAGCGAACAACTCAACCATCAAATCTCCTGTAGTGGTTTCTTCTGCAAATTTATCTAAAAAATCCTTTTGAAACTTCGTCCAACTAGTTATAGACCCTAGAGGCAATTTAAAATACAACGTGGAGGATGAATTCTCAAAGGTATAGGGGGAAAGCCTGCATACTACGTCTTCATGTTGGAAATTCATCAGTCTAATAGATAGTATGAATATTTTGATATGGTCTTCAGGAAATCCTGAGGTTTCAAGGTCAAATTTAGGGAGTAACTTTTCTGGATGTCGAGGAAGGTTATGTACTCATCCGGGGATTTCCAGAGCATCTCTGGCCAACCAAGGTTGATTATTTTGAGTTGAGTTTCCCTTTTCTTCATTATGATCATTTTTATCCTACATGTCATTTGACTCCAAAGCTGAGCGTTCCGAGTTAAACCCTTCCTTGTCAGATACAAAATCGTCGGGCAAAAAGTCATTACTAGTTGGTGTTTCGAGGATTAGATTGAGGGGATGTTCAATCTCAGTGAGGGAGAAATATATCAGGTCTTCTACTGTGTGAACAAAAACCTGGTCGAGGTTGTCAACCACTGGTATGCTTACTTGTTTTCTGCGAGGAAGTAACAGAGCTAAGGGTAGTGCTCCAATTTGTCAAGCATAAGCTCTTGTGATTCTTCTAAACTATTTCAACTCCTCGTGGGGAAGAGCGTAAGGTATTTCAGGGAATAAATGTTCTATTTTTAATTCATAGTCTACTTCTTCCTCCTGCACATATCCTTTGGTGACAAGATAAGTTTTGTATTTCTCTAAGAAGCCATCTGATTTATACTTGAGTATAAAAATCCATTTACAACAAATGGATTTATTTCTTAGAGGAAATGTTAATAACAACCAATTCATGTATTTCATTAACACATCATATTCTACCTTCATGGAAGCTTCCCACTGAGTTTTTCCTTTGGTTACTTAAAATGTGTCGGGCTCAAATAGATGAAAAAACACAAAAGTTAGAGAAAAATTTTCCTTCTCACTACCTTGCATAATTTGTTTCACCAATCATCAATATAAACCTTCTATTTCCTTGGGAAATTTGTCTTCTTGAAGACCGTAAATTGGATTATTGTATCACTTTGGTCTCCTATGTTGGTGTTCTCAATTTGTTGGGAGTCCCTTCATTCTTGACTAGATCGCTTGACGCATCCCTCCCCAACCCTCGGTCCATGTCCACGAGATCTTCTCTTCTCGTTGGCCCGAAGAACTCTAAAATGGCTCTTCTATTTACCTTTCAGGAATTTGCACCCACAATCAACTTCGTGAAATTACCCCTTTATACTTGGGAGATCGTGCTTCACACTTTTGCGAATCCGTTGATCAAGCATCCTATCTCCAAATCTCTGAAAATCGAGAACAGTCAATGCTGACCTTTTCTCTGTCCCCTTTGAACTCCCCCCTATCGCGATTTCGGCGGTCGTGATGTCGAGTGACTTGTCTCCTCGACTCCCGATTCTCGATATACCAAAACACTGATGCACTCACGAGGTTGACCTTTTAACACCTTCCACTCCATCGGGACTTTAGACTTCACAATATCGCGAATCCTAATGCAGTGTGTTCGAAACTTCTTTCCACAAAACCCCAAAATGATCGATGTGGTTGAATTTACAGCCACCGTGCGCCACTTGTCCTCCCTTGTTGATTCTATGGCCCACACACACACATTTCTTTGCCTTTTAGGGCTTCGCGCTTCGTGATTCAAAGTGTTCAACCTTTGTCCTTCTGCTCCGCGATCCCCGAATTCATGAGATCTATGGATCTCTACCACCTGTCCTTATGAATGGACAGCTCTGATCCATTCACCACTTCACTGTTTCATGAACCTTAATACCAAATCCTTGAACCTTCAACTTACGAAACCCCGAGATGTGTTCTTGTGAGTTATCCGATGATCCTGCTTGACTGGGATCCTACGGCTTTGCCTCTCCTAAACTTAACCTTTGGGGATACTCACTGTAACTCCCCTGGTCCTCCATGCAATCCGATGGCTCACGGGACTTCATGAAATCTCCTCAGATACTTTTGACTGTTCGATATCTTCTTGACTACTCCTGCGAAATGAGCTAAGTATTCCTCCACGAAAACTTGTCCACC